>APFE031358156.1:93699-136330 GCA_000404065.3 Pinus taeda
ACAAGATCTGACCATAGTATTTCCCATCCTGGCAACTTCTCCCGACCATTGACAGAGTCCTGATAGGAATGCCAACTCTTCGAAATACCAAGGAGAGCCAAGCTCACCAAGTCCTCATCATCGACAGTAACCCCCACACTTCCCAGCTCATCTCGACACTGAGTGAACTTCGTGAGATACTTGAGAATACTGTCACCCTTCTCGCATTTGATGTTTCTGAGTTTATCTTTGAGCGCCAGCTTCCTCTGATCGCTCTTGCTTTGGAATAATTCTGTTAATGATTTCCACATCAAATATGGAGTAGCCTTTCCATGGAGGCTGGACACAATGTGATCCTTCATGCCCTCCAACAGAATCCTTCGACATTTTGCGATCTTCTTTTTCCAAGCATCAGCTTGAGTAGCATCAGTAGGCTTTGGGATATCCGTATCTATGAACTCCTTCAGCCTGTTATCATCCAATACTGCCTCCATCCTGTCCTTCCATGCAATATATTTTGAGTTGCCCTCAAGAGCATACTCCAATCGCAATCCGTTGAAAGACATTGCTGCGTTGTCACCAAGAAAACACTGCTGCAAATCGAATTTCACCAGCAACCAACTCAACCGCCTCGGATCTAAGATTCGTGAGAACACTATATTTCTCGTACAGAGATTGACTGTATGGGCTTTTACCGGATATTTCACCTTCCAAAGGAAGGATGAATCCAGAGGCTACCTGGCCCGATTACAGGCTCTGCCTAGAGAAATAGAATGTAAACACTTCCTGAATAGTAGATCTGATGATCAACAGCTCTGATACCATGTAGAAATTTTGAATAATTTAACACATATTCAATGGAGATTATCCTGATCATGTACTATTGCGGAAAACATACACAATACATAAGCTCCTCTACGTTGATCATCAATATAGCAGCATCAATAACAATAAAACATCAAGAGCATTCACACATTAACACAGTATGTATCCCGGGGAAAGCATCTCTCTAAAAACCCCAACTATCTGTATATTAATGATTGAGTCATGTAACATTACACAGCATAATACTTCTCACAAGTATCTCCACTTCTGTTACACACAATACAGCTCAGATCTGATCTCCAAATCTCTTCCACTGCTTGCCTGCCTCTCCTGCTCAATACCTGCTCAAGAACTGATGAGAATGGCTCACCAAACTCGTTTTTTCACCTGCAAAATAGTCACTCACACTTTTTTGGACGTGAGCATAAGCTAAAATGTGGGCAAATACGTGGGCAAACTCATTGGCATACTCAATCCCTTGATTGTGCAAGATCTAGTGCACAACTATAGTCACAACTGATAACAATCTGATTCTCTACCACCTGTCCCTGTTGAACTGAACATGCACTGACATGAAACTGAGTTAACTGATGTATTCATTAGTTGTATTATGAGTTAATAACTTGTAATTAATTAATAACTAATTCACCCAACTCATCTCTAGTCTATTTGTCAGTTAGACTAAATACAACCAGTTTAACAAAGCTAAACTGAACACAACTCCATCAACTGCACTTCCAGTCCACTAAACTCAACTCACTTGAGTTCTAACTGAAGTCCTGCATGCAAATATTAGTCATCCCATAGGTAACCACGTATTTCCTTCTGGGATCTGCATGTACCACATCCGTAGCTCATCCTGAAGTGCTCAAAGAGAATAAGACAAAGTTTATAGTCTAAATATTATTATGAGCTAATAATATTTGACTGTTCTATATTTAGACTGAGCAGTCACTCACACTTTCATCAAAAATAGAAGTCCATCTATTTTTCCCAACTTGATCAATCATCCATAAACGGCAACCTGCAATACATAGACATGATCCATATGTCTAAAAATAGACATAGTCTAAAAATAGACTTGCGTCAAAAATAGCCTGCGGGCCCACTTAGTGAAGCCGACTCTTCTCACTAAGCTCCATCATCTTGTTGCAATCTCAACATTCAACACAACTACAACTTATAATTTTAGCCCTCTAGCTTCCAGAATTTCAGCCCTACTATATATTTGTGATTTCACCCCTCTTACATCAACCTAGAAAATCACGTGTGTGGAAAAGGAGGGAGAATTTAAACTTCTTCTTGCTTGAAAAGTGTCTCCTTATTTGCTAGGGTTTTCTCTTTCTTCTCTAAGTATTTCACATTTATTTTCTTCTCTTGCAATTGTAGATTGAACTTGTTTGTTGTGTGTCTCAAATGAGGTCAAGTAGCTTCCAATATATAGTAGTTTGATGCTCCTGTTGAGGACAACTTGTCCTTAATGAGGATGCCTTCTCTTCTTTGACGCTGACTTGGTGGAGGAGACCTATTTGATTCAATTTACATCAACATAACTTTCTTTCCTAATATAAAAATACCAGGAAGGGTCTATTAAATGATGACAAAGACTAGGAATCAAGACACAAACCCTAAAAGTGTTGGCTTAGGTGGGCTCGACCCAGGTGCACAAGAAAAACCCTCAACCACTAGTCGTCTTGGCAACGACTTGCAAGCATATCGTAGTCTCACTCGAATTCATTATGGGAGGCTGTAGAACCAGGTTTATGTAGCCTAAGGGATACTACGTTGTGGCACTATTGTATTCTCTTATGTTTAACACTTATCTACTACTTCACATTCATAAAACACTTCATACTTATACTTTACTTCGCATAATTATAGTCATTAATTACACATATCATAAACATTCATAAACTTTACAATACTGAAATAAAGTGCAGATAATAAGAAAATAAACACATATCGACACATATTTTACTGTGATTCATCCCAATATGGGACTACATCCATAAGAACTGTTTCTTATACTATATAATTTGTACAACAAACATTTCTTGACCTGTGCACTCAGCTGTAGGTCATTTGCACACTCAACTGCAGAATTATACCTCTGCATACTCAGCTACAGAGCCTTTACTTCGCCACAAAACCCAATCACAAGGAATCAATCCATAAACACATATTGGTTATAATTATCACTACTTTCCTTCTTTATTGTTCATCTCTATATACTATTACATCAAGGGATTACATCGGTTCAATACCACAGACCACATACCATGGTTCCAAAATACAAGGAACTATGGTCCAAAACCATAAAAATTTTACATGCTTAAAAAAAAAGGGAGGGGATTTTTCGTGAAGCCCCTATATGGCACGATAGGTTCGTTGCACGGTCCTCGTTTGCTACATGGTATACTTCACTTTGTACTACATGCTTTATCCTCAAAAATCAGCTTCCTTGCCCAAAATATGGCCAAGTTAGGCTACACCCAACAAGCCTCCAAAACTCACCTATGACTCGTCCCAAGTTACTTAGCTGCTATGCCCCTAATATTCTTCACAATGTTGTTATAGGCCTGTTTGAATTACTAGAGCACTTATGTCATCTGCTTATCCTCGCTACATGCTTCCTCCAACAATTCTTCTGTTACATGCTCAATAGCCTTCTATATCAATGTTGCCTCCCTTTGTCGAAGCTCTTGGAGCTTCTCATCCACTATCTAGGTGAGCTGAAGGGCCTCATCCTTCCAAGGTTGGGTTATGTCTATCAATGTATGATCTTCCCTCTTTATCTCTTTGATCCTCTTATGTAGTTCCTTCCTTTCAATGATCTTTGTGAGATTCTATGATATAGGCAATGTCTTCAGAGCTGTTCAACTTGCCTCTAACTATTGCTACTTTTGTTGGACCTCCTCCTGCAATTTTTGAACATTTGGATCTTCCTGTAGTGAAGTCCAAATTTACATGTTCTCATCTAGTAGCTTGCTATAGTCTACCAATGTTGCGGAGATACTGACCATGACTATTTTTAAGTCGGCCTCCCTCCCACTTCTCAATTTTGACGGTGTAGCTAGCTACATCTTCAATCATAGGTCACTTTGTATTCAAACTGTACCACGGAAAATTTGTCCTTTTTCTCCTTGATCACAAGGTCAAGATTCACAACCTTTTCTTATGTTGATTCCTCTTCATGGACCTCCATGTCCAGAATTCCCTTGCATGTTGTTTCTATTGCATCCTCTAGAAGCTGATATTATTTTTCTATGTAATCTCTCTCTTCTATCATTTGGTCAAGCTACTGTGACGACACGAACCACTCCTTTTCTATCTATATGTTGAGCTATGACGTGCATTGTTCCCTTAACTCCATAATTTCTTCATGCATCTTATGCAACCTTGGCAGCGGCACTCCTGCGATGTTTAGGGTTATGTGTGTCCACTCCTGGTCCTGCTGCTGAATTTCTGTGGACTCAAAGAGTAGAGCCTTTGAAGGTATTTGTGCCAGCCTTTCTATCAGTGTAGGATCTATCAGCCTTCCTTTTGTAATATTTTCCTATACTTGTGCGGATTGTTTAACTAATAATGCGAAAATTTTCAACTTTGCAATCCTTTCCTGCACACCTGTGATAAGTTCACCTTAGAAATCCTCTATCCTACTCCAAGAGTGTGTTGTGATTTCCTAAACCTTGTCACCAATCTCATCCAGGTCCCCATTAGTAAGGACTAGCAACAATGTGTCCTTACACTTGTCTTCCTTACGTTTCTTTATGCTACTCGGTGAAGCTCCAATATGCATCTTTCTTTTCTCCGCGACATATTTCTCTAATTTTGACTTCTCTGCTTGCTTCATCATATCTTCACCTCCCTTAGGGTCCTCCTCATGGTGCTCCATGTCATGGTGTTCCTCTTCTTCCTATTTCCCCTCCTTTGATTCTTGTTGTTTATCTTTTCCACTTGCTTCACCATGGTACGAAGTGTCTAGTTCTTCTTCCTCTGTGGCACTATCCTTTTCTTCCTCCATCATAGTTATCCACTCCATGGGCCATTTCTGCACTAATGCTCCCAAATCCTCCTCTTTGACTAAGTATGAAAATGTATGCCATTTCCTCTTGGGATCTCTGCGCACCTGAATTTGTACCTTATGGAAATGTCCCTTGAAGCTTGCCACGGGGTTGTATTATTTGTATAGACTTGGTGATAGGCGTGGATACTGATTGACAATCATATGCAAATCCATTTGGTATAAAATGAAAAAGATCCTATTTTCCCAGTCTTGTGATGGTTGAGTAGTATGCCACAACAAAGCATACCTCACATCCTCAAAAACATCTATAGGCACCATGGGGAACTGTGTGTCCTCCAACTCCCCCCCATGCTAACATCACAATAATTAAAATCATCTAGGCATAATGAAAAGGGGTACCTTTCTCTTGTACCTTGCAACAGTTATCTAGGAATTATTTGCATAAGTACACAACCTAGTTGTATTGTGCTCCATTTGTACACTGTGCGGCTAAAGCTACCACCGGTGCAGGGACTTCATTCATGTGACACTTTCACATGATTTTCCTAGCCAAAATCTATTTCGTAAAGTAGACTGTTGGGTTTTTGATAGAGTTGATGTCGTAGCCCCTATTTCCTTTCACCAACCCATACTTCTGCTTCATACTTTCTGCCAGGGCACGGTCCTAGTCCTTCTTGACGAACTCCTCCACAGGGCTCCACCCTTGGTATGGAAACTTCATGATTCACCAAGTCATCATTTCATCCATTAGGATTTATCCCCCAACCACAAGTGTTCATCATGAATTAGCACCAATAATTGGTGCATACATGCTCTATTGGTTGAGCTCCTACCGAAGTAAGGCACATTTAACATATTGAGCAACCCTGACTACCTCAACCCATTTTCCCATAATTGTGCCTCTAATCTAGTCACTCCGTTGTCTGAGTAGTGAATCTATTGCAAATATCGATTAGACGAGAATTGTGGATACTTCATTCGGTCATTGAAGTCATCATCTATAAATTTTAGCTGCATAATTTTTCATAACTGCTCTCCTTCAAAGGGCACTTCGTTTGGAAATAATAGTGTGAATATCCCATACTTCACATCTTTAAGATACTTTACAGGCTTTGCATTTGACTTTCTTAGTGGGATATAAGATGGTAGGGGTGGAATGAATATTGTGCCCCATTCATCAACCCAAATTTCTTCTATCTCTTCTTGACTCACTTTGTTTTTTATTTGTCATGCTTGGCTTTTTTCTTCCTTGGTGATCTCCGTTGCTTTTGCTTTGTCGATACTTCTATAAAGGGTGTTTCAACTATTGTGGGGTGCATCAACTATTGTTGCAGTGGCTGCTTCCATGACTCCTTTTATACCTCTCTCGTTAAAGATTCACATAATTTCATTAGACGACAAGATATTCATGCAAGAAATCTCTGCAACTACTTTGCACTATTACTCTCTCAAGCTCTCGATTCAAAAAAGTCCTTAATCAGCATGGGAGTCGGCTATTTATAAGAATTCAAGCCTTCAAAACTGATCATTAGATTTGATTTTGTCTTTATTTTGTTCAGGTTATGTCATTAAATGCGTATCTATCCCTAAATTCTGCCAATCTGTCATCTTAAATGTGTATTTAGCCATAAATTGTGTCGATTTGTCATCTTAAATATGACTTTATACATTTCTTTTCCATTTTAACGATCATTTTTTCACTTTTCCGATGAATTTCGACACATCCTTATTGTAGCACACCTCTGTCTTGTGTCACGACTACCTGCAAACTTCAACATATTCCTGATTGTAGCACACCTTTGTTTTACGTCACATATACCTGAAAACTTCGACATGTTCCTGATTGTAGTGATGTAATTTATTTGTCTAAGCTCTCTATATATAACGTAGTTTATAGTCCAGTGTCCACTTTCAACTACATGTGACACTAAGACTTTCCTTCTTTCTTCCTTCGGGTGAAGCTGTAGGGATAGGGTTGTCCTTATCAAACTTCAACCTACTTCCATTCACTTTCCCTTGAATTAGTTCTCCATTTAACTTCGGTAACTGTGTTGTGCCTCCATCACTGATATACTTAATCACATATGGGCCTAACCAATGTGTTTTGAACTTCCCTATAAATTTCACAAACTTGTTGTCATAGAGGAGAACAAGGTCTCCTACCTGAAACTTGTTTTTCTTAATGTGCCCATCATGCCAAGCCTTTTCTCTTGCTTTTTGTACTTGTTGATGAAATCTTGCTACAAACCTATCTTCTTCCAGAGCCAGTAACTATGACATTCTTTCTTCCATAATGTCAGGGTCTACCATATTTATAAAATCTACAATTATTAGGCTAGGGACAATGTATTCCATGGGAATCATAGCCTCTTTCCCATAAACCAACCTAAATGGTCACTGACCTGTCAATTTTTTTCATGTAATCCTATAAGCCCATAATATTGCTAGAATTCTAAGATCTCAATCATCCCTGTTCACATTACATACCTTGGTCAGTGCATTCTCACAAATTTTATTGAATGCTTCCACAGTCTCATTTGCCTGAGGATGGTAAGGAGTGCTCTTCTAGTTGTAAACTTGAAATTCCTCAGTTAATGCTTCAATGTGTTGGAAATAATACTGAGAGGGGGGGTGAATCAGTATTATCAAATCAATATAAATTTTTCATTTCCATATTAAGATTCATATACACAACTTCAGTTAAGGAAAACCGTGTGTATACACAACTGTGTGTAATGCAACAAGCATATATCCAGTAAACTTATGATTCAGTTAGTTGATCCTTAATGAGTGTATCAAAACATTATTAACCATATGAACAGTAAACAAGAGCAGTAAAATAGAACAGATCATCACACACAAGAAGCACACATGAACACCATGATGTAAGGTGGAAACCTAATGTGGGTGAAAACCACCTGCTGCAAGTCGTCTCAATATTATTTTTAATAAGAAATCTCTTTTTACAATAGTTCTATACTGGTGTAGTCTTATACCAGTACATAGGCTTCTACCTACAGAAGGCTACAACCTTCTCTCGTTCCCCAGACTCTCCTGGAAGGGAGCTACAACCCCCTTAGCTCTTGTACTAGCCGATCCATTTACTAGTACGTAGGTGTCGGCCTACTGAAATGCTCCAACCTTTACTCGTTTTCCAGTTGCTACTGGAAGGGAGCTACCACCCACTTAGCTCTTGTACTAGCTGATGTACTAGTAAGTAGGTGCTGGCCTACAGAAGGCTACAACCTTCCCTTTCTTCCTCCAGGTACCACGTTTCATACATTTTCAGACTGGATACTCCTAAAGCACAATACCATAATATGAAGGCCACGTTTCATCCAATTTTCATACGGGACCCATCAATATCATTGAAGCACACAATCAATCAACACTAGCATCATCAATCTATGAATCACCAAATACTGAATCACTGAAACTCTGTCAACAAAACGTAGTCACCAGAGCACAGAGCAGAGCACTGAACACTGCAACAATATTCAGAACCAATTGTATCATCAAAAATCATGCATCAGAGTGCATATGCTACTTAGAAGTGCCAAAGTAGTGTGTATACGCCACTTCACCAAAGCAAACCAACATATATGTCATTAATTACTTACTTATAACTTCGCTGCTCTTCCTGACTTTAGACATACCCAGATCATTTCATATACAAGGATAATACATATGTTAGCAACCAGATCTAGTCCATTAGATCACATAAAGGTAAGTCATTATGATCTTGATCTATTATAGATCTCATCCATCAACATTGAAGCTAAACACAATCAACCAAACTGAATATGCAGAATACTGACACTGGTAAACAATCATCAACAACCAGAACTACTTGTAACTTCAATATCATAGCTCATATGGTATACACTATATAGATGTATCTAACCTGCGTATGTACACGCTTCTATCATAGTCAACCAACGTATACATCATATAGAGATGATTCATTCCAAGCCATTAGATCCTGATCTATCCTTATATCTTGTTCTCCATCTACCGCTGAGGTTCCTCCTTACTTCAGATCAAGCAAAGCATCGTGAACCCATGACCTGGATACTAGATCTCATACTTCATCAGATATTCAAGGTTTTTACGATACCTTTGCCTAATGATCTTCTTCTCCTTTTATAGCCTTAGGCCTTACTCAATACCATGGTCCAAAACCATTGAGAACCAATACTAAGGACCCAATACTTGGGTTCAACACTTCGGATGCAATACCAAGGACCAAAACCATAGGTCTAAATACCACGGACCCAAAAATAAGCTTTCCCACATGTACGCACTTTTCCATGCAAGAAAGTGCGTGCATAAGCATACGAAACTCTTGATGATAAATCCTGCGTGTATACGCTCCTTTGTATATAGTGAACCTGCGTGTATACACTACTTGGTATATAACGAACCTGCGTATATATGCGACTTGGTACATAGTGAACCTACGTATAACCTACATATGTACGCGACTTGGTATATAGTGAACCTTCGTATATAATCTTCTTTCTTCATTCTTTGAAGTCTAAGCATAAACTCTTTGCTACTGACCTACTGCACTATGATCTATCATCTGTGTGAGTTGCCATCAAGGACAACACTTGTATCATAATGCCAACAATCTTCCCCTTTGGACTTGATGGCAAGGCTAACTTGTCGTAGTGAGAACTGTCATCTGATTCCTTTGAGCTATCCTGCATCCCATGTATTTTGTCACATCTGATATCTCTTCTGTAGATTCATCATCTGATATCTATTTTGTAGATTCATCTAGTTATATATAAGTGAGTTGTTCTTCTACGAGTGGGTTTCCATCAAGTACAACACATGCATCATAATGCCAACAATCTCCCCCTTTGGACTTGATGGAAACAACACCAAATCACTCTCCCCCTTTGACATCAAGGGAAAAGGGTGAACCAAGATATGTTTCCTTGATAAACATTCCATTGTCCATACTCCCCCTGAGTACCTGCTGAAATCTCTAAATGAGCTCCCCCTTTGTATATGCCAAGGTGTACCAATCTGACAATGCTCCCTCTGAGTAAATGCTGAAGTCTCTGCTTTGCTAAAGTGTGTTGTTCATGCTCCCCCTGACTGTAAGCAAGGTCTGCAAAAATATGTTCTACAAGAAGAAACATGACTTTATACATCATAAATGACCTTCCTATCATTATAGACTCATACATACATCCATCTCCCAACCAAATGGGAATATACCAATATTGACTCTTCTACCCAACCAAGTGGGGATACATGATAAAACAAGAACATTACATCATCCATCCCAGGCATAGTGGGGAAACAAGATAGGCTGTTACATGACCTTGATAAGAAAAGAAATACAAGACATAGAGACGAAATATCTACAGCAAGATTATGCTAGTTAACAACAACTAACATCAGTAGCATCTGTCAATCATCATTCAGATCAACAATCATGTTCTCCTTCTGTAGTTGTTCCACCTGAAACTAAAAAATTGTGAAATTGAACCAAGATTTTCTAAGATAATGCCAACAATGCATTATTAGAAGAATATATGCTCCCCCCGAACCTGTGCCATCTTGCTTACTGTCAGATATGATAATGCATATATCAACAAGAAGTATCATCATCCACAAGTTAGGATCAAATCATTTCTAAACATCTTACAAGTATCAAGACATTTCCACACAACATCAACAGATTGTAACCATATGAAATAGAGCAAATAATGGACTAAATCATATCATATGCCTTTTCCTAAGCCTATCCCACTGCTTTTCCTCAAGCTAACATATATGCGACTATGTAGTAACCAAATCGTGTATATACACGACTTCCCTTTATGAAACTTGTGTATGAGATTTAGCACACTGAAGTTTTGCACTTTCAAGTCCCTCTAAGTCTATTATGTCTGTATATTGTGCTGTGCTACATCTTTCTGACTATACTTCCTTCTTCTTCCATATCTTCAAGTGTGATGATGTTTTCTCCTTTTGGTATGGTGCCCATACTTTGTTCCTGCATTTGTTTGTTGTATGTCCAAGCTTGTTACATGCATAACATCTTACATGTTTCATATTCCTTATATAACAATCAACAACTCTGTGACCAAACATATTGCAAGCAAAGAAATATCCCTTAAAGTACCTGGAATGTGATGATCTTTTTGAGTGATAGTCTTGAACCATTCTTCTTCTGCATCTGGTTGCAACATGTCCAAGATTATGAAATACATAACATTCAACATTATTCATTTGAGGAATTGACTGACTATTATTTCCATAGTTAGGAATAAAATATTTTCTTTGAAGAATTTATTTCCTTGGTTGTTGATGGGATTGACCTCTCATCTCCTTGTTGAGAATTTCAGAATTTACATTAGAGTCCCTTGTCTTACTTTGTGAACTAGATTCTCCTTCAACAGATTCATGAAAACCAAGACCTGTTTTGATAGTAGGAGACCTTTGACTACTAAGAATATCATCCAAGATCTTAGTACTATCTTGAAATCATAAGAGCTTATCCTTTTCTTCTAAGTTATCTTTAAGAATATTTACCTCAACCTGATGTTGCTCCTCCTTTTCATGATACTGTTGCTTCATGTTTTCTTCAACTTTTCTTCCTTCTTCCAACTAATGTCTTAGTTCAAGGACTTCGTTTTCTTGTTTTTCAAGAGCCTGGAGTAGTTCTTTATTCTACCTTTTTTATTCTTCAAGATCTTCTTTTGGCAATAGGATCGTAGCTTCAAGACTTTCATAGTAACTGGATCTATCTTTGAGTTCCTTGATTGTTGTGCTCCTTTCATTGAATTCATTTCTTAATGATGTCACTTCATCCTGCAACTTTTGACATTGATCTTCCTTGTCCTTGAATAACTTCCTTACCTTGTTTCCTTCCTCTAGTTGAGCTTTTAGTTTGGTAGCTTCTTCTTTGAAGGCACATTCCTTTTGTTCAATAGATCTTGTTGATCTCTAATTTTTTCTGTAAGCCTTTTAAATTCTGCCTCTATTTGATATCTTTCTTGCTCACCCATCAGGGCAAATTTAGTTGTTTCGTTATCACTTTCATCATCCTCAAATGGATGGATAAATGTATCACCAGAGTATAACAAATTCATACATACTAGTTCTTTTCTTGTTCATCTTCATTCTGAAGTGATTCTGAATCTGAAGTGGTTCTTCCACATCTTCCCCAATTGATTCTCCCACTACCATAGCTCTTCTGAGATGTCTTCTTCTTCTTAGGCACTTTCTTCTTAAGCTTTTTTCCCATTGATCTACGGATCTCCTTCAAGCGATCAAGCCTCTACCAAAGGACCTAGCTCTGATACCAATTGTTGGAAATATTACTAGGAGGGGGGGGGGGGGGGTGAATCA
This sequence comes from Pinus taeda, assembly GCA_000404065.3. Classification (NCBI taxonomy): domain Eukaryota; kingdom Viridiplantae; phylum Streptophyta; class Pinopsida; order Pinales; family Pinaceae; genus Pinus; species Pinus taeda. The sequence continues at coordinate 105,905 of APFE031358156.1, forward strand.
GTATTATCAAATCAATATAAATTTTTCATTTCCATATTAAGATTCATATACGAAACTTTAGTTAAGGCAAACCGCGTGTATATGCAACTGTGTGTAATGCAACAAGCGTATATCCAGTAAACTTATGATTCAGTTAGTTGATCCTTAATGAGTGCATCAGAACATTATTAACCATATGAACATTAAATAGGAGCAGTAAAATAGAGTAGATCATCACACACAAGAAGCACACATGAACACCATGATGTAAGGTGGAAACCCAATGTGGGTGAAAACCACCTGCTGCAAGTCGTCTCAATCTTCTTTTTAATAAGAAACTTATTTTTACAATAGTTCTGTACTAGTGCAGTCTTATACCAGTACACAGGCTTCTACCTGTAGAAGGCTACAACCTTCTTTTGTTCTCCAGACTCTCCTGTAAGGGAGCTACAACCCCCTTAGCTCTTGTACTAGCGGATCCATTTACTAGTACTTAGGTGCCAACCTACTGAAATGATCCAACCTTTACTCGTTTTCCAGCTGCTACTGGAAGGGAGCTACCACCCCCTTAGCTCTTGTACTAGCTGATGTACTAGTACGTAGGTTCCAACCTATAGAAGGCTACAACCTTCCCTTTCTTCCACCAGGTACAACATTTCATACATTTTCAGACTGGATACTCCTGAAGCACAATACCATAACTTGAAGGCCATTTTTCATCCAATTTTCATACTGGACCCATCAATATCATTGAAGAACACAATCAATCAACACTAGCATCATCAAACCCTGAATCACCAAATACTGAATCACTGAAACTCTGTCAACAAAATGCAGTCACTAGAACACAGAGTAGAACAATGAACTCTGCAACAATATTCAGAACCAACTGTATCATAAAAAATCATGCATCAGAGTGCATACGCTACTTGGAAGTGTCAAGCCAGCGTGTATATGCCACTTCACCAAAGCAGACCAGCGTATATGTCATTAATTACTTACTTATAACTTTGCTACTCTTCCTGACTTCAGACATAGCCAGATCATTTCATATACAAGGATAATACATATGTTAGCAACCAGATCTAGTCCATCAGATCACATAAAGATAAGTCAGTATGATCCTGATATATTATAGATCTCATCCATCAACACTGAAGCTAAACACAATCAACCAAACTGAATATGCAGAATACTGACACTAGTAAACAGTGATCAACAACCAGAACCACTTGTAACTTCAATAACATAGCTAATATGGTATACGCTACTTAGATGTATCTAACCTGCGTATGTATGCGCTTCTATCACAGTCAACCATCGTATACATCATATAGAGATGATTCATTCCAAGCCATTAGATCTTGATCTATACTTAGATCTTGTTCTCCATCTACCGTTGAGATTCCTCCTTAGCTCAGATCAAGAAAAGCATCATGAACCCATAACCTGCATACTAGATCTCATAATTCATTAGATATTCAAGACTTTTTCGATACCTTTGCCTAATGATCTTCTTATCCTTTTATAGTCTTAGGCCTTACTCAATACCAGGGTCCAAAACCATTGAGAACCAATACTAGGGACCCAATACCTGGGCTCAACACTTTGGACGCAATACCAAGGACCAAAACCATAGGTCTAAATACCACGGACCCAAAAATAAGCTTTCCCACATGTATGCGCTTTTCCATGCATGAAAGTGTGTGCATACCCATACGCGACTTTTGATCAGAAATCTCGCATGTATATGCTCCTTTGTATATAGTGAACTCGCGTGTATAATCTGCGTGTATACCCTACTTGGTATATAGCAAACTTGCATATATACCCGACTTGGTACATAGTGAACCTGCGCATAACCTGCATATGTATGCGACTTGGTATATAGTGAACTTGCGTATATACTCTTCTTTCTTCATTTTTTGAAGTCTGATCATCAACTCTTTACTATTGAGCTGCTGCACTATGATCTGTCATCTGTGTGAGTTGCCATCAAGGAGAACACTTGTATCATAATGCCAATAATCTCCCCCTTTGGACTTGATGGCAAGGCTAACTTGTTGTACTGAGAACTGTCATTTGATTCCTTTGAGCTATCCTGCATCCCATGTATTCTGTCACATCTGATATCTCTTTTATAGATTCATCTAGTTATATATAAGTGAGTTGTTCTTCTATGAGTGGGTTGCCGTCAAGCACAACACATGCATCATAATGCCAACAATGTCCCCCTTTGGACTTGATGGCAACAACACCAAATCAATTACCCCCTTTGACATCAAGGGCAAAGGCTGACCAAGGTATTCTATTTCCTTGATAAACATTCCACTGTCCATACTCCCCCTGAGTACCTGCTGAAATCTCTGAATGAGCTCCCCCTTTGTATATGCTAAGGTGTACCAATCTGACAATGCTCCCTCTGAGTACATGCTGAAGTCTCTGCTCTGTTGAAGTGTGTTGTTCATGCTCCCCTTGACTATAAGCAAGGTCTGCAAAAAGATGTTCTACAAGAAGAAACGTGACTTTATACATCTTAAATGACCTTCCTATCGCTACAGACTCATACATACATCCATCTCCCAACCAAGTGGGAATATAACAGTATTGACTCTTCTACCCAACCAAGTGGGGATACATGAAAAAACAAGAACATTACATCATCCATCCCAGGAATAGTGGGGAAACCAAGATAGGCCATTACATGACCTTGATAAGAAAAGAAATACAAGACATAGAGACGAAATATCTACAGTAATATTATGCTAGTTAACAACAACTAACATCAGCAGCATTTGTCAATCATCATTCAGATCAACAATCATGTTCTGCTTCTGTACCTGTTCCACCTGAAACCAAACAATTGTGAAATTGAACCAATATTTTCTAAGATAATGCCAACAATGCATTATTAGAAGAATATATGCTCCCCCTGAACCTGTGCCATCTTACTTACTGTCCAGTAAATAGTCATCAACAACCAGAACCACTTGTAACATCAATACCATAGCTCATATGGTATACGCTACTTAGATGTCTCTAACCTGTGTATGTACGTGCTTCTATCATAGTCAACCATCGTATACATCATATAGAGATGATTCATTCCAAGCCATTAGATCTCGGTCTATCCTTAGATCTTGTTCTCCATCTACCGTTGAGATTCCTCCTTAGCTCAGATCAAGCAAAGCATCATGAACCCATAACCTGCATACTAGATCTCATACTTCATCAAATATTCAAGACTTTTTCGATACCTTTGCCTAATGATCTTCTTCTCCTTTTATAGTCTTAGGCCTTACTCAATACCATGGTCCAAAACCATTGAGAACCAATAATAAGGACCCAATACTTGGGTTCAACACTTTGGATGCAATACCAAGGACCAAAACCATAGGTCTAAATACCACGGACCCAAAAATAAGCTTTCCCACATGTACGCGCTTTACCATGCATGAAAGTGCGTGCATAAGCATATGAAACTTTTGATCATAAATCTTGCGTGTATAAGCTCCTTTGTATATAGTGAACCTGCGTGTATAACCTGCATGTATACCCTACTTGGTATATAGCGAACCTGCGTATGTATGTGACTTCGTACATAGTGAACTTGCATATAACCTGCATATGTATGCGGCTTGGTATATAGTGAACCTACGTATATACTCTTCTTTCTTCATTCTTTGAAGTTTGATCATCAAATCTTTACTACTGACCTGCTGCACTATGATCTGTCATCTATGTGAGTTGCCATCAAGGACAACACTTGTATCATAATGCCAACAATCTCCCCCTTTGGACTTGATGGCAAGGCTAGCTTGTCGTACTGAGAACTGTCATCTGATTCCTTTGAGTTGTCCTACATCCCATGTATTCTGTCACATCTGATATCTCTTCTATAGATTCATCTAGTTATATATAAGTGAGTAGTTCTTCTACGAGTGGATTGCCATCAAGTACAACACATGCATCATAATGCCAACAATCTCCCCCTTTGGACTTGATGGCAACAACACAAAATCACTCTCCCCCTTTGACATCAAGGGCAAAGGGCGGACCAAGATATTCTCTTTCCTTGATAAACATTCTACTGTCCATACTCCCCTTGAGTACCTGCTGAAATCTCTGAATGAGCTCCCCCTTTGTATATGCCAAGGTGTACCAATCTGACCATGCTCCCTCTGAGTACATGCTAAAGTCTCTGTTCTGTTGAAGTGTGCTGTTCATGCTCCCCCTGACTGTAAGCAAGGTCTGCAAAAAGATGTTCTACAATAATAAACATGACTTTATACATCATAAATGACCTTCCTATCACTATAGACTCATACATACATCCATCTCCCAACCAATTGGGAATATACCAATATTGACTTTTCTACCCAACCAAGTGGGGATACATGATAAAACAAGAACATTACATCATCCATCCCAGGCATAGTGGGGAAACCAAGATAGGTCGTTACATGACCTTGATAAGAAAAGAAATACAAGACATAGAGACGAAATATCTACAACAAGATTATGCTAGTTAACAACAACTAACATCAACAACATCTGTTAATCATCATTCAGATCAGCAATCATGTTCTCCTTCTCTACCTGTTCCACTTGAAACCAAACAATTGTGAAATTGAACCAAGATTTTCTAAGATAATTCCAACAATGCATTATTAGTAGAATATATGCTCCCCCTGAACCTGTGCCATCTTGCTTACTGTCAGATCTGATCATGCATATATCAGCAATAAGTATCAATATCCACAAGTTAAGATCAAATCATTTCTAAACATCTTACAAGTATCAAGAAATTTCCAAACAACATCAACAGGTTGTAACCATTATGAAACAGAGAAAATAATGGACTGAATCAGATGAGACCCCTTTTCTCGAGCCTGTCCCACTGCTTTTCCTCAAACTAACATATACGCGACTGTGCAGTAACCAACTTGTGTATATACGTGACTTCCCTTTATGAAACTTGCGTATGAGATTTAGGACACTGAAGTTTTGCACTTTCAGGTCCCTCTGAGTCTGTTATGTCTGTATATTGTGCTGTGCCACATCTTTCTGATTGTACTTCCTTCTTCTTCCATATCTTCAAGTGTGATGATGTTTTCTCCTTTTGGTATGGTGCCCATACATTGTTCTTGCATTCCTTTGCTGTATGTCCAAGCTTGTTACATGCATAACATCTTACATGTTTCATATTCCTTCTATAGCAATCAACAGCTCTGTGACCAAACATATTGCAAGCAAAGCAATATCCCTTAAAGTACCTGGAACGTGATTATTTTTTTGAGTGATAGCCTTGAACAATAGTTCTGCTCTTAAAATTTTCTACGTAGTAGATTTTCCTTCATAATGTCCACCAACTGCACCACTATGAGATTTTGTTAAAATTATATGTCTTCAGTGCTCAAGAACATATTTGTGCAGTATTTCATCTGGTCCCATTTTATACAAATGTCATGCTATGAGTGAAAAATCTATTGCCTTAACCACCAACTGTTTCTTTTGTTGCGTAGTGTATTTTGAGGGATCCATCCGTGTGGTTAAGAACTGAATAATACCAGCGAAGTGATCATCTTCTACCCTAACTACAAACAACTTCTCATCAGGAAGGTTATCCTCTATATTCGTCAGTTCTTCTCCTGTCTCTAACCTTGACAAATGATCAGGTCCAACATTTAGTCTTCCTAGCTTAACAACAAATTCAAAGTCATACTCCTGAAATAATAATAGCCACTTGCAAATGTTTCCTCCTAAAACAAGCTTATTGACTAGATACTTTAGTGGAGAGTGATCTGTGAACATCTTAAAATGTGCTCCTAGCAAATAATTTTTTAATTTCTGTAATGAATTTACCATAGGTAGTCCTTCTTTTTCTATAGTGGCATAGTTCTTCTCTTCTTTAGACAATTTCTTACTTGCAAAAGCTATAGGGTGGCCGATTTCTCCTGCACCAAGCTATGCTAATACCACTCCCAAAGATATGCATGAAGCATTCACATGAACATGAAATTCCTTATTCCAATCTAGAAATACCAATATAGGCACAATTACCATATTTTGTTTTAGTGTGTCTAGGCTCGTTTGACATTCTTCGTTCCATAGGAAAGCAACATATTTCTTCAGTAGTTTTTCCATAGGCGCAGTAATCTGCGCATATCCTTTGATAAATTTTCTGTAATATTATGTATGTCCTAATGTGGTGTGAAGCTACCTAACTGTCTTCGGTGGAGGTAAATTCACAATGATAGCAATCTTTGCAGGACCCACCATCAATCCTTGCTTGCAAACAATGTGTCCTAGCAACATACCAAAAGGTACATATTATATGAACTTATTAATATTTAGAGAAATCTAATATTGCCTACATGTGTCAAGCATCATTTTTAAGCTTGCAACATGTTTCTTCAATAACATGAACATTGTCCAATCATTGAAGTATACTTCTAATAATTTGTGAATAAATTCTTTGAAACCTGAAACCACTACCCTTGAAAATATGGTAGGGGCATTCTTCAGTCCAAAAGGCATTACTGTATACTGATACGATCCCCATTCTGTAGCGAAGGTAGTCTTATGTCGATCTTCTGGTGCAATTCGAATATGATGGTATCCTGAAAATCCATCTGTGAAAGAGTAGGCCTCTTGTCCTCCTACAATATCCAACACTTCATCTATAAAGGGTGTAGGGAATGGATCATGCACACATGCATCATTTAATTTCTATAGATCTACATAAATCCTGATTTCATCTTTAGCCTTCTTTGCTTGGACCACCATAGGACTTACCCACTCTGATTCTTCCACAAGTTCAATGATCCTTACTGCTATCTTTTTATCTAATTCTTCTTTCACCTTTTCCTTATATTTTGGATTCAGTTTATAAGGTCTTTTCTTGACACGCTTTGCATTAGGCTTCAAAGGAATCTTCATAACTCCGAAGTCTCCTACTATGCCTTTCATATTTGAGAACTTAGTGGGAAATAACTCTTGTTATTCATGCAAAAGATATGTCACTTTGTTGACTATTTCTTCATCCCAATAATCTCTCATTCCAAACTTTGACTCATGTTCTGACCCTATATTCACCTTCTTTGTCCTTAATGGCTTTATTAAATGAGGGAACTTTATCTTAGGTCCATTCACTTCACAGTGCCCTTCAAATCATACTGTGCCAATATTGTGAGGGTCTTCATCTTCTTTTGTAGTGATGTTATAGCATTCCAGTACATTATGTAGCTGAGTAGCCTAATCAAGCTGCCAAATGAGTGGAATTTCATTCTCAAAATTCTTCTTTTTAACTATTTGAAGAGTTGACTCTATGTATGGACAATCATCTTCAAAGCTAAATGTCATTATAAATCCATCAACCATCTCTACCCAGTTCACAATACCATGTCGAAGTTCTATTTCCAAGTACCGATTTTGAGGAATTATCTCTAATGTATGGATGAACCCATGCACCCATTCCTCTTGTGGAATATCCTTCCATGCTGTGATATAGAGCTGAATGTGCTCTTTAGGATTAGTTTGACCATCATATTTCTCTACCAGCTCTATTTCTACTTGACCAAACCTTACCCATATCAACCTTCAACATTATTTTAGGTTCCTATATTCTTCTTATGTGTACCCCACCATCTAGCAGGGGTAGCTCTTAGGGATAGATCCAGATCTAGCAATCTTTGACATTCTGGTACCTGTTCTTCATATTGTTTAAGAAAAGTGTTTATATTACCCAAACCATCATAAAAAGGTAAGGCACATACCTCAACTATCATACATCGAAATTATTCAGTGACTCTTTCACATCTCCTTGTAGACACTTCATGTAACCTGTTTTGCCAATTTTCCAATTCTTCTTCTGAATCTTAAGTTTAGGAACTATCTTATTCCCAACCCAATTTTCCATCTGTAGTAGGGTTAATCCATTCCTCTTATTTTTCTGTTATTAATAGGTTCAGTATACCTTGCTTCTTCTGATGGATCTATTGGAACAATGAATCTCATATTGTTTCTTTAAAATGTCATTTGCCTCTTCTTTAAGTTGATTATATCCATGTTAGAAAATGTCGAATCCAATCCACGTAATGCAGGATAGGGGTTACTATCATCCACAATTTATATTACTTCAAAATCAGTAGTAGTTTGCACCCCTTCAATGTCTATTGTGACACCTAATAATATTCCGAGAGGAACAATATTTTTGTTAATTCACCATCTTTAGCTGAATAGGTGACCATTGCAACTTTGTCTTACCCATCAATTCCCAAGTCTGCTTTGAAAAAACATTGGCATTATACCCCAAATCCATAATAACATGATCCATGTCATATTCTCTGATCTGTGTAGTAAACCCCATTTCTTTTCCAATCCTCTTCTTATGTCAATGTAAATTATTCACACTGTGGATATCACTTCATGGTACTTCTTTAGAAGCATAGGCTTCTATCACTTCTTGCAACCCTTCTACAACTTTCTGGTTTGTTAATAACTTCATGCAAGTACGTAGAAAAGAATTCAAAATATTTTGATCCACCTCTTTTGTTGTAGCTGATATTATATTGCAGTTATTCTTTTGCATTGGCTACGTGCTAAAGGTAGAAGCCCCATCATTCGTAAAGCTTCACTTCACTTCCATGAATACTTCTTCTTCCTTTTGAATGTCAAATATAGGATATTTTGCAGTAGCTTTTCTTACCCATGTAGCTTCAAATTTCTTTTTCCCATGACTCCACTTCTTGTTACAATGCTAATGTGAGGTTCATCGGTTCTTGGTTCCGCAGTCATCATTTGGATGTTTTGTGTCAGCTTCTGGTTCCTTTTTTCTTGCATTTATTCCATAAGTACTAGACACTCTTCAATAACATGATCAAAATATTTGCAATACTTACACGTCGTAGTAGGACTCTGACAATCCCTTGCAAAATGTCCTGCTTGGTCATAGTTATAACAGATAATTTGTCCTCGTCCTCGACCAGCTCCACCACCCTGACTAGTGCCTCAACCTCGACATTGATAGCCACCTCAAACATCGTATTGCACATATTCCTCATGTCCATGTTCTTTAGCTCACATTCTATATGCATCTACACTTTTCTCCACCATCAGTTCATAAGATTGGTAGTTGTTGTCATCATGTCCCATTGATTTGTAGAACTTGCAATACAAGTTCCTTGGGGTGTGTATATACTTTTACACAAATAAAAATCCTTAGGGTGGTGTTTGCCTATAGTTTTACATATCTCGCACCTTAAGATAGATCTGACATTCAGAGGATTTAAAGGGTTCGACACACCACTAGCCATGTAGGTTCTTAAAAGAGGGCATTGTTCCTTAGAATGGCCTTCTCCTTTACATTTTGTACCATACCTCTTCTCTAACTGCCTTACTTTTCTTCATATCTTGTATATGCAGAGTCAAATTTTCCAGCTGACTCTGAATCTACTACATACCTACATTGGTATCCCTTATGGGCGAAGATTCTAACTTCATCACAAGTTATAAAGCTTCAGCTTGAGTCTCTATCCTCTGTTGTGACAAAGACAATCTTATATGTGGAATTAGTGCAGCTATAAACCATTCCTTATGTTGCTGCAAAGGTATTTCGAAGCTTACCTAATCCAATAATATCTTGAACCTTTGATCAAATTCTCAGATAGACTCAGTAGGCATTTTTTTGAGCTCTTTTAGCTATGTAATACACTGCAACTCGAAATTCGACTTCTTAAATTCTTTTATTAGTGTTTTTTTTATGTCTACAAATGATCTGTTCTGGTTTCTTGAATACTTCATTTACCATGTCAGTGCTCTATCTTAGAATGTTGTAACAGGCTGCACTTTCTTTATGTTCTCGTCATGGACCTGCTTCGTTGTCCATACTGCTTTGCATAAGAACTGGAATTGCTTTAGATCCTTTGATACAACTCCTTTAAAGATAGGCATCTTAATATCATCGGCCATATTTCTACTTAGAGGGGGAGGGGGAAGGGGATTGGATGGGGGGGGGGGGATGTGGGGTAGGAGGACAAGGAAAACCAAAAACACCTTGATTACTACTTGATTCTAACTTTGGTGAACTTTCAAGATGGAAGGGTGAGTACTACAAGGTTACTTTAGGGCTTTCGAAATGATTTCCTTCACTTTTAGACTCACTTAATAGAGGACTATAGTTAGCTTCTATGAAGGTCTTTGGATCTTGGCCACAAGATTTATTCCTAGTGTTTATTCTATACCTTTTTCCACTGCACGTAGTTCCACTCTATTCTTTGGATATTATAAACATAAGTAACTAATAATCTGAATGCATTCGTAAAATTCCTTTTTCACACAACAAAATCTTAATTCAGATATTCATTTATCTTAAAATCTTACCTCGCGGTCCTTTTATTTGTTCTACTTTGTTGTAGGACACAATCGAATCTACCATGAATTTGGTAACATATCCTCCCAAAATGATATCGATCCAAAAATCAACAACACTTGAGATCCTATTGTCAGTGTTCTTGAGTCGTTGTATTAATTCAACATTCCACTCCTTAGGTTCATCTCCTTTGAAGCTGTCTTTTCTTTCTGTAAATGTTGATACCCACTTGTATAGCTCGACGTGAAATGAACCAAAGAATATTTCATATTTATATTCAAAGATATACTTCTCCAACCACCTTTCAATTGATAGATGAGGGTTTCTATTTTCTTTCTCTGCAAATTCTTATTCCTTTTGTTCTACCCACCCTTGGGTTTCTTTCTTCGACGGATGCCAAAACATATCCCTCAAACAAATCCCGGTCCTGGAAACTGAACCATTTGTTGGCTTAGGTGGGCTCAACCTAGGTTCAAAGTGTATTTTGCACCAAAAAAACCATTAACCATTGGCTCTCTCAACAATGACCTGCAAGCAGATCGCAATCTCACCTAAAGTGATTATGGGAGGTTACAGAACTAGGTTTTTGTAGCCTGAGGGTTACCGCATTGTGGCACCATTGTATTCTCTTATGCTTAACACTTATCTACTACTTCGTATTCATAAAAAACTTCTTACTTATACTTTAATTTGCAAAATTACAGTCATAACTTACACATATCATAAAATTTACAGTACTAAAATAAAGTGCAAATAATAAGAAAATAAACACATGTAGACATAGATTTTACCGTGGTTCATCCCAATGTGGGACTACATCCACAAGAACTATTGCTTATAATATATAATTTGTACAAAAAATAGTTCTTGACCTGCACATTCAGCTACATGTCGTTTGCACACTCAGCTGCAGACTTAGGCATCTGTGCCCTCAGCTATAGAGCCTTTCTTTTTCCATAAAACCCAATCACAAGGAATCAAAACATAAACATAGATTGGTTGTAATTATCACTGCCTTCCTTCTTTATTATTCATCCCTATATACTATTACATCGAGGGATTACATCACTTTAATACCATGGACCACATACCATGGTTTCCAAAATACAAGGGACTATGGTCCAAAACCATTCAACTTTTACAATTATATGCTTAAACAAAAATGGAGGGGCTTCACCACAAAGCTCCTATACGGTGCAATAGGTTCACTGCAGGGTAGTTTTGTTGCATGGTCCTTGTTTGTTGTGGGTCTACTTCACTTTTATTGTGTTCTTTATCCCAAAAAGATGAGTTCCTTGCCCAAAATCTAGCTAGGTTAGGTTGCACCCAACAAGAAGCCTACAATGAAAACCTTGACGTAGAAATAAAATAATAAGAGCATGAATCCTATGCATGATAAATAATTTTTTTGATAATAAAAATTCTTTTTCTTTCTTTAGACAAATACACTACATCATGACTCAAATACAATTATGAAGACCAACACTATTTACATTCTTCAATACTCCTTATTAATTTGGGAGGTATTCATAAACATATATATGCAGGTACAAGGATGAACTCAAAGTGATATGTTCTATGAAGATTCATAGCATACGCAATGCTAAATATTAGATACTTGACTAAGGAATCTAACCGGTTGGGACTAAGGTGTATTCTGAGTTTTACCCACTATAGGTACCATCAATATTCAACTCTAACACCAACCCAGTGATCTAGGTATTATATCCAAGGTCAGAACTCCATACTACCAATGATACCCTCCCTATTTCTAGATCTAAACATCATCACAGACCAACCAAATGTCCTCCCAAGCATCTTGTCGCTCCAAGGTGCTTCATCTCTCCCTATCAACTAAATCAAATTTATCCAATAGTCCAAGCATGCTTAAAAATTGTTCAACCTTCTTATGAAGAGATCTGCCCGTACAATCACAACACTAATTAGTAATCAACTTTCAATATGTGTGTGTGTGTTAGCTCAAACCTTGAGGATTTTCAATCATTTGGATGTTGCTTCAAGTCATCACAATATCTTAACTTCTCTTCATGGAAGCTTCTATCTTCAATTTCTTCAGCAACACTAACCTCAACCTTAGCACTTTAACATATCCAAATTTTGTTTGAAACTTTATCGATTAAGAACAATCAACCATAGTGATTTAGTTATTCTCTCATCTTATTTTTCCTTATTGTTATTGCTCATATTTCTAATATCACGTCCTCTTTCTCAACTATGTAGGATATACACTTTCCTTCATCAAGATCCCTCTCACCTTAGGAGATCAATAGTTATACAAGCTCTTTTATTTTGTATCATCATATAATTGGAGAAACTTAAACTTTTAAAACCTTCATTTTATTCATAAAGATCATTATTTCTATGGCAACAAGATCATCTCTTTATCTTTAATATCATCATTATTATTGTATCTCCCCCTTTTCATTATGCTCAACATCATCATCAAATCATCAAAAAGTATGAGGTATCTTCAATATATTGAATACCATATACCTACAATTCTAAGGATAATCAAGTACATATGTATAAATTCAGTTATATCAAAATAGGGTTAGCATGTTATCACAATGGGATCATGCAAAGAATTTGAACAAGAGAAACACACTTTAGATATGTAAAATCTAAACCTACTTAGGTATATAATAAATAAGGGTTACATCCCCCAGACTTCTCGCAATAACTTTGTCTAGTGTTTTGTCACAAACCATATATTTCACTATCAAAACTAAATAGTAGATATCAATCATCAAGTTAGGATTATCATAGAGAAGCCATCATATTTCTAGGGATTTCATTATCATACCCTAGCATCTAACTTCAATCATTACTAGGGTTTTATCGTAACCCTAGATACATAAAACTTTAATGTTAGATATATAGTAACATGACCAAACAAGGGTTTCAGGCACATGTACCTAGAGTTTCATTCCTAGGATCTTATATTAACTATTATAAAGGTTTTGTTCATAAACCCTAATTCATCAGTAGATAAGGACTTAATCATATGATATATACTTTTATTAAAAAACCAGAAGTTTTCTTAGGGTTTCATTGTTAACATAAATTTACCCTAAGCATCAAAAGGGTAGGTTTTTACAGTGAACCCTAAAGGTTAGGTTTTCACCAAAATGAAAAAATGGTAAAATATAGTATGACAAGGGTAGATTCAATTTAGTGATCAATTATCCAAACAATAATATTTATGATTCAAAACCCTAGTCATAAGAGAGTTAGTAATATAAAGCAAATTTTAATTGAATAATAATCATGCCTTCTTTTAAGAAGACGATCTGCAACAAATGAAACATCCTTTGAGTTTCTCTTTAACAAACATTGTAGAGTAAGCTTATAGAAGACCTTTCTTTTGATGTCTCCCTCTGAGTCTAGCCATAATCCTTACATATTTTTGCAACCTTTCCTACCAAGTAAAATATAAAGAATGAATTATAAGTATGCAATACAAACAAAGCTAGATGTATAAAGGAACTCAATCATGAAAGAGGAAATAGGATACTTATATTTTGTAAAATGGTGGAGGTTCCCTCTTAATATTTCATCAATTCAATCCTTTTCAGGGATGCCTGTACCTTATAAAAAAAAACTAAAAGTTATAATACACCATATTAGGTCTATAAACTCTAGAAATCAAAAAATAAAACTTCCTAAAACAATATTCTATGATATAAGTAGGAGAATATGTAAGAGACTTAATAATATAAGTCTGACTTCAAATTATTTAGTATTGTTCTTATTAGGTGGAGCTTCATATGCAACTGTAGCATGTTCTCTCTCTCTCTTCTTACTCTTAGGATTTTCATGACATTTATTCTTGTAATGTCCCATATTATGACAATGAAAGCATTCTAGTTTGGATAAGTCAATCTTCTTCTTTGGTCCTTTAAACTTCTTGTTTCCTCCCTTTTTCTTGTAGTGAGCATAATATTCATTGGATGTGATGTTATCTTCATAATCCTTCTTATTAATTTCTAATGAGATTTGAGCTTCTTCTTGACTACCTTTCTTCAATTTGTTCTAATCATATTTAGGTGGGAGATACATTGTGATTCTTGTTAGAAACTCAAAAAGGAAGAAATATTTTCTTGTGTTGAAAATTACTTGTGATATTCTTGTATTCTTATTAAATTGTTTTATGTTCTCCTTTTATCTTCTTCTCATAAAGAAACAATCAAATCAAAAGCATGAAGATCAATGACACCAGATATAGGTACTAAATCAGGGCTAAAACCCCTTTGTAGGGAAATTCCCATTCAAAATATTCCACTCGTAGATTCAAATCAAATTGAGACAATCCAAGGCATTATACGAGACCAAAATACCTTCCTCTCTCCACCAAGTTAGCCTTCCAAATTGATTAACCAAACTTCAGTAGTAACTTCTAGTCAAATAATGTCAACCCAGCTATAACTCATAATTTTAGCCCTCCATATTCCAGAATTTCGGCCTTGGTACAGATCTATGACTTCATTCCTCCTGCAGCAACCCATAAAATTGCGTGTGTGTCAGAGGAGAGATAATTTTGGCTTCTTCTTGCTTGAAAAAGTTTCTCCTTATTATTCACTAGGGTTTTCTCTTTCTTCTCTAGGTATTTCACACTTATTAACTTCTCTTGCAACTGAAAATCAAACTTGTTTGTTGTGTGTCTCAAATGAGGTTGAGTAGCTACCAATATATAGTAGTTTGATGCTCTTGTTAAGGCTAACTTGTCTTCTTTGGCATTGACTTGGTGGAGGAAACCTCTTTGACTCGATTTACATCAAAATAATTTTCTTTCTTGATATACAAAGCCAGAGAAGGGTATATTAAATGACAACGAGGACTAGGAATTAAGACACAAACCATAGAAACTTACAATGGAGTCTTTGACCTAGAAATAAAATAATAAGAGCATGAAAACGGTGCTTAATAAATAATTTCAGTTCATAATAATTTTTTTTTCTTGCTTTTAACAAATACATTACATCATCACTCAAATATAGTTATGAAGATCAACACTATTTACACTCTTCAACAGTTCTAATGGAAGATTGTACATGTTGCAAGTATGGAATGAATTTATAAAAAATTATGCGTTATTTATCTTGTTTTCTCTCTAAATCCACATTTATCATTTCTAATCATTTTTTCTTTGTAGATTTCAATTGTTTCCACTCTTATTTTATTTCCTCATTCTATCTATACTCGCAAATGGATTTTATCAACAAGTTCGAGCGACCTTATTGGCATATCCAGGTATAATACCAATATTTTGCTTAGATTTATGCCTTCCCTTGTTTGCAAAGTTATTAATTTTAGTTTTCTAGTTTTAATAATTACTCACCTTGTTATTTCAGGTATAAAAAGAGTATTTCCCTCAGGATTAATAAAACCCCTCTTTGATTTACAATGTTGAAAGGAATTCTTTGCCAGTAGGTTTTATTCCTGCTCTAACTAGGCAAAAAGTCTAAATTCCTTCATCCATTATTCACAAGTTGTAAATTTCCATTTTCTTCAAATACAACATTTTTTATAGAATATTTTTCACTAAGGTTTTTAGTTCTTATGTGTATTATAATATTGTGAAGCCACAGTACAAATTTTGAAATATTCCTTCAGCCAAATTCATTCTTCGGTAGAAGTTTTCTGAATGTATATAAGTCTTTGCTTTCAATTAAATAAACTGTTATTTCCCTAGTAGATTTATAACATTCACAACTTTTTCCCCAAGGAAAAATCATAGTTTTCATTAATATTTACAAAATTATATTCTATGTATGCAATTGAGTGCATTATGAAATCATCTGTGGTCTGGCTATCAGTAGCCTAGAGTGACAACATACAAAAAGTGCTTGCCCAAGGCAAAAATAAAATGTCTTCCTCACAAACATGATTTTTTAGTATAGTTATGACCAATACATATCAAAAAATATAAACATATACAATTTTGTGGATATGCAATATCAAAAAAATTATACGTAATCATCAAAACTATAGTACCTAACATAAATCCTTCTGAAACCTGCTCAAAAGATATGTAATAAAGAGCATATATCCAGCCTCAAATAGGAGGAAAACTTTGTGGTTGTTGCTAAATAGGGTGTGGGGTTGTCAAAAAGACCCTATGTGGGTGATGGGTGATCTTATCCCCTAACTTTTCAGTAACTTTCCAAGTGCCCTTCTCCAAAAGTGCTCTTGTATTGAGTAAAGAATTTTCCTCTGAGTTGTTCTCCCTATAAATATGGCAAGAAGTGACATGGTCAAATGCATTTTTCGACATAAGAACTTCATCAAGAATTAGTTGTAGTGTGTGAACATGACATCTTTATGTGTTTTTGAACCAATTAATAATAAGCATGGATTTCTTTGTACCTGTTTCTCGAAGGTAGTTCTTGGTTGCAAAACTACGTCGAGAAACCAACTCGACCAATATTTAGGTTCAAGCTAGCCCTTAAACCAAAGGGGGCTCCCTAAAGTGTTACGAGGCCTTTTAAAACCTTTTTCACCGTCATTGGACAACAACCTTTGAAGCACAATGGCCAAATCTATTATTTGTCATAGGTGGTTCCTAATGAATATCCAATCTTTGCTCAGAAATAAATCCCTCTTTTGCTGAAATTTGATCAAAGTGCCAACATCCAGCTTTGACAGAATGACATGAATTTAAGGAATTTGATGGAGAAATAAAAGATATTATATGATAATTAAGTACTCATGTTGAATAATTAATCAACTGTATATAGTAGATGCATGTAGAATACTTCTACAACCAAACAAATATACATTCATGAAATGACAGAAGGTGACAATTAAAGATGCAAAGGATCTTATTTCAAATAAAATCTTCAATAAGCTAATCTCTCTAATGATAATAACTTCACGGTAGGTTATTAAGGAGGTTGATACTCTAACCTAGCCTGGCGCTAGCTCCTATGTTACCTTGAACATATACAGAAATAAAGTATGAAAGCACAAGAAAAACAAACAAAGGAAAAAAAAATTATGTCATGAACTGGAGCTAGAAAACTTTAATAAAAATTCCTCTAATAAAAGTGTTTACAAAAGTGGTAGGGTTCTGGCATCAAAAGCCAACCCATTTACAATTAAATTGAAACAATATATAGGAAAACATCTTCCTCAAACTATCACTAGTCTATGAGAAACAAACCCTATCAAATAAACTTAAAACACAATATGTTGTAGAAAATCTGGAAATGGTAGAACGTATTTTGCTTTTAAATTTGGGAGTGATCCTTTGGTTTCTGATTCTTCTGCTAAGAAATATGAAGTTGTTTAAGATTCTTCCCTGGAAATATGAGGTTGTTTCATTGAATCTTAATTAGTTTGCTTTGTTCTTGGGACTAATTTCTCAAGTGTTGCCTCAAAATCTGCCTTTAAATCCAAAACTGATTTATTGATGTTTGTCCTCTTCTTTGGAATCTGGAGTGGCTGAAGTTGTTTTCACAAAATCTATTATCTAGGCTTTAAACTTTGTTAACTCTGCCACCTGTATCAACTAGTTGTCGCTTTGACTATTATTTCTAAGTCCAAAATTTGAAAATAATCTCATGTCTGCTTATGTTTTTCCACCTAGTGGATCAACGAATTATTTGCATTTTGGAGTTGAACCATACTATATGTTGACCTTTTTGTCCATAACATTTTCCTTGATTATCTTTTAAGTTCTTAACCATTGTCGTAAAATAATTGGGAGGAAAATATTTTGATAAAATGTTTCCTAAATATTTTTTAAACCTGTAAATTCATATTTCTCTATTTTCATGAATTTCGTAAATGAAATCTCAAAATATTTCCTTAATTGATTTTATCCCGTAAACTCATCCATTGTTTGAAATCCATGTCTTCTTTTAAAATACATGTCTTGTTTTTCCATGAATTTATATATTTATTAATAAATAAAATTCATAGGCATATTTAATAAAACCATCGATTGATTTCCTTCCCATTTTTGAAAACCATGTCTTGTTTTGCCATGATTGGTAAAATATCTTTTAGTTTTCCTTTTTACTTCTGTAAAATAAGGGGGGGAGAGGGTTGCAACTGTAAAAAGTTGTAAAAGTGAAACAACTTTACGGAGGGGGGAGGGGGGTTTAGGTTAAAATTCGAATAGGAATCCCCCCCACACTAACCATTGATTTAATCATTTCACACTTCTTGAAAAAATTAGATTATGGTGGTTTAATATGTGAAGTGTGGGGTGGGGACATATGTTTAACTTGAATTTTTCATTTGACTTGTGAGTCATTATTATTGGCTATATAACATGGTAACAAATGTGGTCCTCATACTTTAGAGATTGGGCTGATTTTCTATTTTTAAGATTAAGTTTAATTTTAAATAAATAATTTTATAAACATAACTATATATTTTTTATTTAATTAATTTCATTTAAAATAAAAACTATAAAAATAACTTAGAGACATTTATAAAAATCTAGAGAGAATAATCCTTAGCAATTGAAAGGGTTAGATGGAATGATATTTAAAGGAAGGTATTTGTTAAGGCAAGGATAATATTGAAGGAAGGTGGAAAAATTTAAAGAAAAATTGTAACTTTTAAAGGTGTCAGAAAAAGTTACAACATAGGCTCCAACAGGGGACTACTTCACCTTGTGGGATGCAGAGAACCTAGTAGACCAGCTTCCTTGAATATGTTGGGCATGGAGTTAGTTCATAAACCTATAATCTAGAAATCTGAAACCATGCTGCCTGCACTAATCCATAGACTATTTCACACTGAAATCTGAAAACTAAAAATTGTTGAATTGAAACAACTGATACTGCAAGTGGAAATAAGCACAATAGTGCCTAATTAATTGGGCTATGGATTCAATCACTCAATCAACAATAAATTTAATCCTTTCAATCCCATGAAAGTCATTACACTCAGCCAAAGTAAACTTCATACTGCAAACTTGAAACACAAACTGAAACAATTGCTGATCTACTGCATTAATCCATAAACTGCAAACTCACTGATCTACTGAACTAAAATTTTACACTATTAAGTGTAGTCAAACTTCTAGTGTAACCATGTGAGAAATGGATTAACCAGTAGATCACCTTTTATGCAGCTGAAAGCTTGAAAATTATTTACAATGTGAAACATAAACTCCATAGGCAAATGATACTTACAAGTGATGTTTGAATATTGTATCCTTTTTAAAGATCTGAAGCTGCTTGTCATTGCCAGGAGGAAGAAAAACATGCAGCTACATGCCATTATCATATCAAGAGATGAAATTGTCATTTTGAACCAACAAAATTTGGAACATAGTGGAATTTCCATATAGACAAAGTGGAACCGCCTATTGAAGGAATTGCAACCAATATCAAATGCCTACTCCTTGTTCACTAGCAAAGAGTAGATCTTATCAATTATCTTTCCTCGGGGATAGATCTCTTTGTTACTTCGTTCCCCAACAACGATGCCAAATGTTGTACCTGTTACTTGATCGCATTTCTTGGTTGTGAAACTACGACGAGAAACCAACTCGACCAGTGTTTAGGTTCAAGCTAGCCCTTGAACCAGAGAGGGTTCCCTCAAGTGTTATGAGGCCATTTTTAACATTGTTCATTATCACTGGACAACAACCTTTGAAGCACAATGGCCAGATCAATTATTTGTTGTAGGTGGTTGCTAATGAATATCAAATATTTGCTAAAAAATAAATCCCTCTTTTGTTGAAACTTGATCAAAGTGCCAACATCCAGCTTTGACAGAATGACATGAATTTAGGGAATTTGATGGAGGAATAAAAGAGAACATGTGATAATTAAGCAGTCATGTTGAATACTTAAGAAACTAGATATAGTAGATGCATGTAGAAGACTTCTACAACCAAACAAATATACATTCAAGAGATGACAAAAGGCTACAATTAAAGATGCAAAGAAGCTTATTTCAAACAAAATGTTCAATAAGCTAGTCTGTCTAATGATAATAACTTCGTGGTAGGATGTCGAGGAGGGTGATACTCTAACCTAGCCTTTACCTAGCTCCAATGTTACCCTAAACATATGAAAAAATAAATTATGAAAGCACTGGAAAAACATACAAATGAAAAACAAATTCTTTCATGAACTAGAGCCATAATAATTTAATTAAAATTCTTGTAATAAAAGTTTTTACAAAAATGGGAGGGTTCTGGCATCAAAAGACAAACCCTTTACAATGAAATTGAAACAATATATAGGAAACCATCTTCCTCAAACTATCACTAGTCTATAAGAAACAAACCCTATCAAATAAACTAAAAATACAATATGTTGTAGAAAATCTGAAAATGGCAGAAAGTATTATGCCTTTAAATTTGGGAGTGATCCTTTGGTTTCTGATTCTTCTACTAAGAAATCTGAAGTTGTTTAAGGTAATGCCCTGGAAATCTAAGGTTGTTTCATTGATTACTAATTAGTTGCCTTTATTCGTGGGACTAACTACTCAAATTTTGCCTCAAAATCTACCTTTAAATCCAAAACTGATTTATTGATGTTGGTCCTCTGCTTTGGAATCTAGAGTAGTTGAAGTTGTTTTCACAAAATCTATTATCTGCCCTTTAAACTTGCTTAACTATGCCACCTATATCAACTAGTTGTCCCTTTGACTACTATTTCTAAGTCAAAGATATGAAAATAATCTCATGTATGCTTATGTTCTTCCACCTAGTTCATCAAGGAATTATTTGCATTTTGGAGTTAAACCAAACTATATGTTGACCTTTTGTTTCCATAATATTTTCCTTCATTATATTTTAAGTGCGTAATCATTGTCGTAAAATATTTGGGAGGAAAATATTTTGATAAAATGTTTCCTAAATATTTTTTACACCTGTACATTCATATTTCTCTTTTTTCATGAAATTATTAAATGAAATCTCAAAATATTTCCTCAAATGATTTTATCCCATAAAATCACCATTGTTTGAAATCCATGTCATGTTTTTCCCCGAATTTATATATTTATGAATAAATAAAATTCATAGGCATATTTCATAAAACCATTGATTGATT
Source organism: Pinus taeda (assembly GCA_000404065.3). Lineage (NCBI taxonomy): Eukaryota > Viridiplantae > Streptophyta > Pinopsida > Pinales > Pinaceae > Pinus > Pinus taeda. Next base: position 127,301 of record APFE031358156.1, read on the forward strand.
TCCTTCCCATCTTTGAAAACCATGTCTTGTTTTGCCATGATTGGTAAAATCTATTTTATTTTCCCTTTTTCCTTTTGTAAAATCATTGGATAAGAATTTATCCAAAATTTATGTTCATGTGCATTCTCCCCTTTATGATTTCTTTCCCCCTTAAATTCATAGCATAAAACATTATTTCTTTGTTATGTAAGGTTTTATTTTTACCTCTGTAAAATTATCCCATAAGGAATAAACATTTCTTTCTAGCATTGGAAACTCTTACCTCCAATCTTTCATCCATAAGCTCATTTCAGATATTACGACTGTAAAAATGCTCCATCCATTATTTCCCTTGATACACACTTTATAATATAAAATTTCCTTGCATACTTCATAGAAAATTATAAATTTAAATCAATGTCAAAAATGGTTTTACAATGGTCTTTTTGAGGGGGGGTAGGTTAAAAGTCGAATAGGAAGCCCCCCTACAAGCCATTGATTTAATGATTTCACACATCTCGAGCAATTTAGATTATTGTGGTTTAATGTGTGAAGTGTGAAGTGGGGATATAGGTTAAGTTTGACTTTTTTATTTGACTTGTGAGTTGTTATTATTGGCTGACGTATATAACATGGTAACAAATGTGGTTCACATACTTTAGATATTGGGCTAACTCAATACTTTTAAATCAAATTTAATATTTTAAAATAAATAATTTTATAAAAAAATATAACTATATATATTTTATAAAATTAAATTTCATTTAAAATAAAAACTATTAAATATAACTCAAAGACATTTATACAAACCTCAGAGACAATTCATCCTTTAGAAATGGAAAGGGTTAGATGTAATGATATTTAAAGGAATTTATTTGTCAAGGCAAGGATAATATTGAAGGAAGGTGGCAAATTTTAAAGAAAAATTGTAACTTTTAAAGGTGTTAGAAAAAGTTGCAATAGAATCATTGAAAATATGTAAGCTATGACATCCTTGTTCAATAGCCAATAAGAGAAGAAGTTTTAGCTGAATAATTATGCATAGTTGTTTGATCCATGAACAAGACCACTCTAAATGTGACAACAATGCTATTTGTTTTGATGAAGGATTCACTCCCCCCCCCTCCCAACATCTACCATCAGGGAGAGATACCCCATTAAAATATGCCCAGGTGGAGGATTTAGCAATGTGTTCCTCGAAAATATATCTCCTGGACTGTTGAATATTTGGTTCCTTTATTAGTTCAAAGATGGCTTGTACATGTGTGGTTTTGATGTCAGGATATGCACACTTTTACTCGAAGATGCCAACAATTCTCGCAAGCCATATACCCTAATTTATGAGGAGAGGAAGCATCCTAAGGATTTTTGCGGATGCCCCTTGCCACCAGGACTACTAGGCCTCACTGATATAGATCCCCTGCTAGTCATAATTGTAAGGAAGAGCTATCTTCTAGGACTGATTTTATGAGAACCAGTATCTCAGCCTTAGAGATCCATTTTATGTATCAAAACTTCATCCTATTCTCAATATTAGCAATTAACTAGTTCCAATTAGCTTATGTTCACAACTTATATTATACTCTGGTAATTTTACCAATTAGGGTTTTTACTTCAAACCCTAGCTAGAACTAAGTTCTTGTTCAACTTAGGTAATTCCTTTATCTATTTATAATTATTCATGTTTATTTATGATAGCCATAGTATGTTGAATTTGGCACAATTTTTTAAACCTGATGGGTAACATTTTATGTATGATTTTTAAACTTTATGTTATTTATTGATATGATTCTCATCATGTTATTATATTAAACCATGACCGCACATAGGATTAGTATGTAAAATATTTTATTTATGTTATGATAAATTTCTTAAGTCATTTTTTTATCTTTTATTTCATTTTTCTTGACAAATTGGGATTTCAACTTTTGAAATTCCCAGTATTTCATAGCTTTAGGACCACTAAAGATATTTGGGATAAGTTCACCCTTTTCTATAACATAGAATCTAGTTTTATTAATGAGTTCAAACCTTTGTATATGATTTTTATTATAATAGTAATTTGTATATATTAGTAATAATAATGCTTAGTTTTCTACTACAGGGAAATTCAACACAAAACCCCAATTCAAGAGTTTTCCTTTAGGTAATTGTCTCAACTCAAACTTCTTGTTCTTTTGTAAGTAGAATTACCATATATCTATCCACACACACACACACACACACGCACACACAGCACACATACTATTTTCTTTTGTAAGTAGAATTTACCTATATATATATATATATAATATATCATGTAATTATATATATATATATATATATGATATATATATTATATATATCGAATATTATCTCTATCTATTATATTGTGTTCCTTTATAAAATTCTAGGTATATTCTAGTACTGGTGAATTTTGAAACTTTTTCCTTCAAGTGGGTCTCCTTTCTAGAATTTAATGGATTTAGCCTTCTTCCCACACAGTTCAACAAACACTCCTTGTTTATTTCTTCTGTAAGAAATTGGTTCTCTCTTGTTCATGTTCTGAGGCATGGAAGTTGCAATGGACTACTTAACCCTCAAGGAAAACATGTTTTCATGGACATTTATTAATTTTTCTCTTTTATTATGAGATGAATGTTGAAAGCCTTCTGTCAAAACATTATTCGAATGTAATATTTGTATAGGTATGTTCAACCTAATAATTTGACAAACCATTCTTGAAGTTTGTATTATGAATTGAATTTTCGGTTATTGACTCTAGCTAAATAGATATATAATTTCCTTGTTCATCTTTAATTGTTGTCTTTAATTCGCTTCATACTTTTACAATATATTAAAATGTCATTTTAGTTTGTTAATACTTTGATTGAATTTTCCTTTCTTTATCAAAGCAATAAATTTTGGTTGTGTCTGAATTTAGGCTACCTCTATGGTATGATGGATTTTTTTCTTGCACTTAGATCTAATTGTTAACACTTTCAAGTTTTACAGAATTTCTAATCTGGCTTTTAAAAATAAAGTTTTAGAATAACAATACGAGCCAAATTTGTCTTTAGTTTACAATTACACAAATTTCCTTCTTCCATTCCTTTATAAATCTAATATGATGTAGTTAGACTTCTTGTATAACCATACTTTTATAAAGTAAAGAATAAACTTTATTACTTATTCCATTCTTCCTATATTAGATATTATCTTCAATTCATAGGTCTCTAACACATGCATATAATAATTACATTACATTTTCCTAAATTAATTTTAGAGTTGTATACAAGAAATAGATATCGTCTACTCTTAGACCAATATAGGATATGGGAGATAACTCCATCATTAAAAAAGTACTACTTTTAAATATAAAACTAATTCAGAGTTTCATTATTCAAAATATGTAGTTTCTTGAACAAGGACTAAAGAAATTTCTATGTTCTATATTTGTTTTTCTTTTTTATTTATGTTCACATAGAAAATTTCATAATATAATACTTAAGGAATTTAATCGATTGAAAAACAATTAAAACTCACGAAAGATAAGAAATATCGACTTGTTCAATTTCTTGTTCTCAAAAATAAGTCTAGAGCTACCAAGCTCCACCCATCCTTGACTTCTTCTTTCAAAGTGTCCCCCCCAAGCTTCATATGATTTGTAGGTAAATATTCTATTATTTTCTTTCTTTCCAATGCCTCTCGCCCAACTCTACTCTTGCATGAGTCTTAACCCCAACAATGGACAAGAAAGTATACCCTTTACCAAAATATTTATTAGTTTGTAACTACCTCCACCTCATACACTAGGTGGCATAATTCATAACTACTTCCACCTCTCCCACTAGGTAGTAGGTAGTTACTTAGCTCATTAATGAGCCCCACTTCCCCAAATCCCAAATACAACGTCCTATCTTTTTGGGGAAGTTATTGATCAATAACTTTCATCATTTAATAATATAATCCTCAGATTATATGGCTAGGTCTTATTCATCAAGGGTAATTAATTTCTATCATTAGCTTGTAGCCATAGTTTCTCTACAGCCATGTGTAGCTTTAGAATTATTTTCTGGACCTTTTTATTAATAGAACAAATTTACATTCAATATTTATCAATGACATAATACTGATAAACATATCCAAATAAATCTTAAATTCAAAACAACAATCAACATGACACAGACAAATTTACAAATAAACTCTAATTCATGGGAGATCCCATCCTCCCCTGATTGAGTTTGACAACATACCAGAGTGAGCTTTGTCCAACCCAAAAATCATAAAACTTTAGGGTTATTCATGCACAAACCAAAAAACCTTCCAGCTTGTATTAGAACCCAAACTTAGGGATCACTAGTTGGTTACTAAGGACTTAGTTAGTTTTTTTTTTTTAAATAAAAATGTATATGTTTATTTTAAAAGCATCTTCCAATTCCCAAGTTGTCTTTTTCAACCTAAAATATTTCCACTAAAATTTGACTTGAGCTATGTTTATATTCCGAAGCATGACATATCTTTGGTCTAGCATGTATAGAGGTTCTACCAGGAGCTCTCCCTCCAGTTCTACTAGTACAACATTCCAATCAATTATGTGATATGGATCATGTACATACTTCTTTAATAAGGACACATGAAAAACATCATGAACTTTTATGCTTGTTGGAATGGAAATGTGGTAAGCCATTGGACCTATCCTTGCTAACACTTCCAAGGGTCCAAAATATCTGGGTGATAACTTGGAAACCTGCCAAGTCTAAGAGTGACCTTCTTGTGTTTCACTTTTAGGTAAACATGATCACCCACATCAAATTATTTTTGAGCTCTCTTCAAATTTGCATAACTCTTTTGTCAATCCTCAACTGTTCTCAAATTTTGTTTCACCTATTTAACTATTTCTTCCACTTATTTCAACATATCTAGTCCTAAAACCAACCTATATTCAAGATGATCCCAACTCAATGGCACTTTACAGTATCTCTCATACATCACTTCGAAAGGACTCATTTTTAATGAAGTTTGATAACCATAATATTAGGAAAATCCAATTAAGTGTAAATAGTCTTCCCTCTTAGTGGGTTTATCCATGACATACATTCTCATCATGTCCTCAAAATTTTGATTGGTCCTTTCTATTTGACCATTAGTATGAGGATGATAAGTTGTGCTATAATTTATTTTTGTACCCATACCCTCAAATAAACCCTTCAAAAAATTAGAAGTAAGTTTTTCATCTTGATCAGAGATTACAATCTTAGGCATACCATGTAATCTAAAGATCTCTTTTATGAATATTTCAACTATATCTATGGCTTTGAACATAGATTTTATAGTTATAAATTGTGCTTCCTTATTGAGTTTGTCTACCACAGCCATTATAAAGTCATGTTTTCTCTTTTTTTTTTTCATAAAACCAGTGATGAAATCCATGAATATTACCTCCCATTTCCATTCTAGAATGGGTAAAGGATATAATAATCTAGTCAGATGTTAATGAGAAGCTTTAACCTATTGACATTATAAACATTTGGCTACATATTTAGTTATTTCTAACTTCATATTAGGCTAATAAAAACATTTTCTTAAGATATTTATTAGCTTCTGATAACTAGGATGTCAAGTTGTAGGATTTTTCTACAGTTCATAAAATACAAACAATTTTATATTTGAGTCATCGGGTATATAAATTGCGTCCTTATAGATTACAAAATCCTCATTATCAATAAAAAAGCATTCTCTTCCTCATATTGTGAATCTAATTTTTGGACCTTTTTTTCTTGATTCTTGGCATATTCTAGGCCAAAATCTGAAGTTGTTTTACTTTTTTTTTTGTTGAAAAATGTAGCAAGAAAGTCTCAATTTGATTTTTCCTTAGTCAAATTGAAAAAATTCGAATTTCCACATTAGCATACAACTTGGATGTAGTTAACTTGTGTCACATGTCTCTTGTCACTCAGTTAGCTCTATAAATTCGAGTCAGAGCACTTGGAGTTTATTTAAGCATGTGTGATTGCCAAATTTTAATAATCAAATACAGTTATATCCAGTTGAGTTTAGTTAAACTAGTTCTACTAGTTGAGGAACTAGTGGAAGGTCACTTGTGTAGTGGGAGAACAATCTAACTCAATGATCATCTAGTTAACTGATCAATCAACCTAAAATAACTAGTGCATGTAGAGAATTTGAGTTCCCAACTATGGTGGAGATTCCAAAGCAGGGTAACAAGCAATTATAAACTAGTTTGATTGTATAGGTGTTGCATGCAAACAGATGATAAAACCTTGGGAATTACCCAATTAACTAGAGAAAATTCCTAAAAAATAGGGGCTAATTCTCTAGGAATTGCGTAAGGAAATAGGGGCTCAAGAAGAGGTAGAAATGGACTAATTATGTGTCGGATCTTCTCATGGAGTAGAGAGATAGGTTATTCACTTGTAGGTTGAGCTCAAAGTGAGGTAGACATTCTAATAAATCTCTATTCATCTGATTAATTCAAAGAGACTTGAGTGGTTTTTCCTAGTCAGGTTCCCCTAGAAAAATATTGTACATGTGTGTTATTTCTTATTGCATGTCTGAGATTGTTGTTCTATATTGTGAATTGAATTCTGTAGATCAATAGAGTAGAATTGTGTCTCTGGATTTAGATTAAAATTTCTTGAGTAGTTGCAATTCTATCACCAAATTTCGACATGGTACCAAAGCAAGATTCACATTAGAGCAATAATTTTAAAGTTGTTTCTTAGGGGGTTTGAATTCAAATCTTTAGTGTAGTAGGATCTTTTTAGGGTTGGGAAAATGACCTTCAATGGCTGAGAATAGAGTATTCCTTGGAAGGCATCTTGAATTTCATTGCATGGAGGTGGCTCTTGATGATAACAAATTGTAGAATATGTCAAGATGGACATTGTAAAAACAACATTAGATGATGCCCGAAAATTATCTCAATGGAAGAAAGATGTAGCCAAGGTGAGGAGAATAATCTTGGAGGGATTGTGAACCACATTGTCTCAAATCTCCATGGGAAAGAAACTCCTTTCACAATGTGGCAGGCACTAACAGATCTATTTTGGAATAGTAGCGACCATAGAAAACTAGCCCTCAAAGACAAACTTTGAAATATCAAGATGCCAGAGAATGACACTATTTCGCAATATCTCAGCAGATTTACCCAACTTCGTTATGAGCTTGGAGGGGTTGGTGTGAATGTTCCAAAATATGACCTGGTGAGCCTAGCTCTTCTAGGCCTTCCCGAAAATTGACATAGCTACTAGGACATGATGAATGGGAGGGAGAAAATACTGAATTGGGAATGCTTATGGTCTGATTCGATACCAGAAGATATCAGGTGGAATACTAGATATGGAACCTAACTCAAGGAGAGAATAAAGAACATTTTGCATTGGTTGGGAAGGGAAAGAAGGGAAAAGGGAAGAAATCACAAACCAAAACATAATCCAATCAAGGGGGTAAGAAGAAAGACTTCTCCAAAATAAAATGCTTTAATTTTCATGAATTCGAGCACTATGCTACAAAGTGTCCACACAAAAATTCTGGAAAGAAGAACTCAAGAGGAGGAGTAGGTGAGGCATTCACTTCACAATTTGAGCTAGACTTTACCCTTATCATATGCATGGCCAACACTGTGATAGGGAATGTGTGGTACTTGGAATTTGTTGCCTTGTTCCGCATGACAAGGTGTAGAGAGTTTTTTAGTGACCTAGAGGAGAAATATCCCCAAATGCATATTGAGCTTGGGGATGACGAAAGGTACAATGCTACTGGGATTGGTATAGTAACCTTTTGTAGAGAGTCATGATCTCGTCTTCACCTCAAAGATATCATGTTTTTGCCAGGCCTAAAGAAGAACCTCATCTCTGTAACAGTTTTGGAATACTGTGGTTATGATGTGATCTTCAACAAAGGGAAAGCATTCCTAAGACACATAGCCACTGGATAGGTGAAATAGATCAGAGTTTGGGTGAAGAAAAAATACAAATTGGATGTGGAATATTGTGTTGCATTAAGCAGTAAGGCGGAGAAACTGGAGAATTGCGATGTCGATGAAATTTGGCATGGGAGATTGGGAATTCGCAACATGGTGCCCTGACAATTATGCAACAATTAACCACTTTCCTCACTAAAGGAGCACTTGAGTAGCAAGATGTCTACAAAGGTTGTACCATGGGGAATTATTTAAAATCCACATTCCATGATTGAGACAATAAAGCACGTGTAGTCTTGGAAAGAGTCCACTCTGATGTTTTTGGACCTTTCTCGAAAGCCTCGACTACTAGACGTAAATATTTTGTTATTTTTATTGATTATTTCTCAAGGAAGTGTTGGATCTTCTTCATGTGGAATAAGGATGAAAAATTCTCAAAGTTTGTAGAATTCGAGGCACTAGTTGAGAAAGAGACTGACAAGAAGGTGAAGGTTCTCAGGGGCAACAATGGAGGTGATTATATTTCTAATTACTTCAAGGAGTTTTTTGCAAAAGAAGGCATTTGAAGAGAGTTGACAACACCCCAAAACCCACAGCAAAATGGGGTAGCTGAGAGAAAGAACAAAATCATTGTTGGATTTGTGATATCTATGCTACATGACCAAGGCCTACCACTACATTTGTGTGAAGAGACATGTAACACATAAGTCTACTTACAAAACTAGATTCCTCATCAGATTCTTGGTATGATTATACAGGAGGAGGCTTTCTCGGGGATAAAGTCGAATGTGTCTCACTTCAGGATTTTTTGAGCCTTTGTTTACGACCATGTCTCCAAATATTTGAGAAGAAGCTTGAGTTGACAGTAGAGTTGGGAATTTTTGTGGCTTCCACCAAAAATACACATAATTACCATGTGTACTTATCTTCCCTCAGAACGACAGTTGTGCAAAGGGATGATGAGTAGAAAGCAATGTGGTGCTCTCTTGACAGGGAGTTTTAGATCCCGCTAGAAGAGGAAATTTTAGCTCCAAATGAGGAACCTCATGAAGTTGTGGAGTAGCCACAAATAGAGGAGAAGATATTGGAGACATCCACTCAAGCAGAACCATTTAGAGAAGGGAGAA
>APFE031358156.1:138533-268281 GCA_000404065.3 Pinus taeda
GGGTGAACCACGTATATCTGTGTCTCTCTTGTTTTGTGCGTTTTCTGTGTTTATATTTCTGCATTATTTCATGTGTTCCATTGCTCTGTAATATATAATTTTCTAACACTCTACTCTTGCATGAGTCTTAACCCCAACAATGGACAAGAAAGTATACCCTTTACCAAAATATTTATTAGTTTGTAACTACCTCCACCTCATACACTAGGTGGCATAATTCATAACTACTTCCACCTCTCCCACTAGGTAGTAGGTAGTTACTTAGCTCATTAATGAGCCCCACTTCCCCAAATCCCAAATACAACGTCCTATCTTTTTGGGGAAGTTATTGATCAATAACTTTCATCATTTAATAATATAATCCTCAGATTATATGGCTAGGTCTTATTCATCAAGGGTAATTAATTTCTATCATTAGCTTGTAGCCATAGTTTCTCTACAGCCATGTGTAGCTTTAGAATTATTTTCTGGACCTTTTTATTAATAGAACAAATTTACATTCAATATTTATCAATGACATAATACTGATAAACATATCCAAATAAATCTTAAATTCAAAACAACAATCAACATGACACAGACAAATTTACAAATAAACTCTAATTCATGGGAGATCCCATCCTCCCCTGATTGAGTTTGACAACATACCAGAGTGAGCTTTGTCCAACCCAAAAATCATAAAACTTTAGGGTTATTCATGCACAAACCAAAAAACCTTCCAGCTTGTATTAGAACCCAAACTTAGGGATCACTAGTTGGTTACTAAGGACTTAGTTAGTTTTTTTTTTTTAAATAAAAATGTATATGTTTATTTTAAAAGCATCTTCCAATTCCCAAGTTGTCTTTTTCAACCTAAAATATTTCCACTAAAATTTGACTTGAGCTATGTTTATATTCCGAAGCATGACATATCTTTGGTCTAGCATGTATAGAGGTTCTACCAGGAGCTCTCCCTCCAGTTCTACTAGTACAACATTCCAATCAATTATGTGATATGGATCATGTACATACTTCTTTAATAAGGACACATGAAAAACATCATGAACTTTTATGCTTGTTGGAATGGAAATGTGGTAAGCCATTGGACCTATCCTTGCTAACACTTCCAAGGGTCCAAAATATCTGGGTGATAACTTGGAAACCTGCCAAGTCTAAGAGTGACCTTCTTGTGTTTCACTTTTAGGTAAACATGATCACCCACATCAAATTATTTTTGAGCTCTCTTCAAATTTGCATAACTCTTTTGTCAATCCTCAACTGTTCTCAAATTTTGTTTCACCTATTTAACTATTTCTTCCACTTATTTCAACATATCTAGTCCTAAAACCAACCTATATTCAAGATGATCCCAACTCAATGGCACTTTACAGTATCTCTCATACATCACTTCGAAAGGACTCATTTTTAATGAAGTTTGATAACCATAATATTAGGAAAATCCAATTAAGTGTAAATAGTCTTCCCTCTTAGTGGGTTTATCCATGACATACATTCTCATCATGTCCTCAAAATTTTGATTGGTCCTTTCTATTTGACCATTAGTATGAGGATGATAAGTTGTGCTATAATTTATTTTTGTACCCATACCCTCAAATAAACCCTTCAAAAAATTAGAAGTAAGTTTTTCATCTTGATCAGAGATTACAATCTTAGGCATACCATGTAATCTAAAGATCTCTTTTATGAATATTTCAACTATATCTATGGCTTTGAACATAGATTTTATAGTTATAAATTGTGCTTCCTTATTGAGTTTGTCTACCACAGCCATTATAAAGTCATGTTTTCTCTTTTTTTTTTTCATAAAACCAGTGATGAAATCCATGAATATTACCTCCCATTTCCATTCTAGAATGGGTAAAGGATATAATAATCTAGTCAGATGTTAATGAGAAGCTTTAACCTATTGACATTATAAACATTTGGCTACATATTTAGTTATTTCTAACTTCATATTAGGCTAATAAAAACATTTTCTTAAGATATTTATTAGCTTCTGATAACTAGGATGTCAAGTTGTAGGATTTTTCTACAGTTCATAAAATACAAACAATTTTATATTTGAGTCATCGGGTATATAAATTGCGTCCTTATAGATTACAAAATCCTCATTATCAATAAAAAAGCATTCTCTTCCTCATATTGTGAATCTAATTTTTGGACCTTTTTTTCTTGATTCTTGGCATATTCTAGGCCAAAATCTGAAGTTGTTTTACTTTTTTTTTTGTTGAAAAATGTAGCAAGAAAGTCTCAATTTGATTTTTCCTTAGTCAAATTGAAAAAATTCGAATTTCCACATTAGCATACAACTTGGATGTAGTTAACTTGTGTCACATGTCTCTTGTCACTCAGTTAGCTCTATAAATTCGAGTCAGAGCACTTGGAGTTTATTTAAGCATGTGTGATTGCCAAATTTTAATAATCAAATACAGTTATATCCAGTTGAGTTTAGTTAAACTAGTTCTACTAGTTGAGGAACTAGTGGAAGGTCACTTGTGTAGTGGGAGAACAATCTAACTCAATGATCATCTAGTTAACTGATCAATCAACCTAAAATAACTAGTGCATGTAGAGAATTTGAGTTCCCAACTATGGTGGAGATTCCAAAGCAGGGTAACAAGCAATTATAAACTAGTTTGATTGTATAGGTGTTGCATGCAAACAGATGATAAAACCTTGGGAATTACCCAATTAACTAGAGAAAATTCCTAAAAAATAGGGGCTAATTCTCTAGGAATTGCGTAAGGAAATAGGGGCTCAAGAAGAGGTAGAAATGGACTAATTATGTGTCGGATCTTCTCATGGAGTAGAGAGATAGGTTATTCACTTGTAGGTTGAGCTCAAAGTGAGGTAGACATTCTAATAAATCTCTATTCATCTGATTAATTCAAAGAGACTTGAGTGGTTTTTCCTAGTCAGGTTCCCCTAGAAAAATATTGTACATGTGTGTTATTTCTTATTGCATGTCTGAGATTGTTGTTCTATATTGTGAATTGAATTCTGTAGATCAATAGAGTAGAATTGTGTCTCTGGATTTAGATTAAAATTTCTTGAGTAGTTGCAATTCTATCACCAAATTTCGACATGGTACCAAAGCAAGATTCACATTAGAGCAATAATTTTAAAGTTGTTTCTTAGGGGGTTTGAATTCAAATCTTTAGTGTAGTAGGATCTTTTTAGGGTTGGGAAAATGACCTTCAATGGCTGAGAATAGAGTATTCCTTGGAAGGCATCTTGAATTTCATTGCATGGAGGTGGCTCTTGATGATAACAAATTGTAGAATATGTCAAGATGGACATTGTAAAAACAACATTAGATGATGCCCGAAAATTATCTCAATGGAAGAAAGATGTAGCCAAGGTGAGGAGAATAATCTTGGAGGGATTGTGAACCACATTGTCTCAAATCTCCATGGGAAAGAAACTCCTTTCACAATGTGGCAGGCACTAACAGATCTATTTTGGAATAGTAGCGACCATAGAAAACTAGCCCTCAAAGACAAACTTTGAAATATCAAGATGCCAGAGAATGACACTATTTCGCAATATCTCAGCAGATTTACCCAACTTCGTTATGAGCTTGGAGGGGTTGGTGTGAATGTTCCAAAATATGACCTGGTGAGCCTAGCTCTTCTAGGCCTTCCCGAAAATTGACATAGCTACTAGGACATGATGAATGGGAGGGAGAAAATACTGAATTGGGAATGCTTATGGTCTGATTCGATACCAGAAGATATCAGGTGGAATACTAGATATGGAACCTAACTCAAGGAGAGAATAAAGAACATTTTGCATTGGTTGGGAAGGGAAAGAAGGGAAAAGGGAAGAAATCACAAACCAAAACATAATCCAATCAAGGGGGTAAGAAGAAAGACTTCTCCAAAATAAAATGCTTTAATTTTCATGAATTCGAGCACTATGCTACAAAGTGTCCACACAAAAATTCTGGAAAGAAGAACTCAAGAGGAGGAGTAGGTGAGGCATTCACTTCACAATTTGAGCTAGACTTTACCCTTATCATATGCATGGCCAACACTGTGATAGGGAATGTGTGGTACTTGGAATTTGTTGCCTTGTTCCGCATGACAAGGTGTAGAGAGTTTTTTAGTGACCTAGAGGAGAAATATCCCCAAATGCATATTGAGCTTGGGGATGACGAAAGGTACAATGCTACTGGGATTGGTATAGTAACCTTTTGTAGAGAGTCATGATCTCGTCTTCACCTCAAAGATATCATGTTTTTGCCAGGCCTAAAGAAGAACCTCATCTCTGTAACAGTTTTGGAATACTGTGGTTATGATGTGATCTTCAACAAAGGGAAAGCATTCCTAAGACACATAGCCACTGGATAGGTGAAATAGATCAGAGTTTGGGTGAAGAAAAAATACAAATTGGATGTGGAATATTGTGTTGCATTAAGCAGTAAGGCGGAGAAACTGGAGAATTGCGATGTCGATGAAATTTGGCATGGGAGATTGGGAATTCGCAACATGGTGCCCTGACAATTATGCAACAATTAACCACTTTCCTCACTAAAGGAGCACTTGAGTAGCAAGATGTCTACAAAGGTTGTACCATGGGGAATTATTTAAAATCCACATTCCATGATTGAGACAATAAAGCACGTGTAGTCTTGGAAAGAGTCCACTCTGATGTTTTTGGACCTTTCTCGAAAGCCTCGACTACTAGACGTAAATATTTTGTTATTTTTATTGATTATTTCTCAAGGAAGTGTTGGATCTTCTTCATGTGGAATAAGGATGAAAAATTCTCAAAGTTTGTAGAATTCGAGGCACTAGTTGAGAAAGAGACTGACAAGAAGGTGAAGGTTCTCAGGGGCAACAATGGAGGTGATTATATTTCTAATTACTTCAAGGAGTTTTTTGCAAAAGAAGGCATTTGAAGAGAGTTGACAACACCCCAAAACCCACAGCAAAATGGGGTAGCTGAGAGAAAGAACAAAATCATTGTTGGATTTGTGATATCTATGCTACATGACCAAGGCCTACCACTACATTTGTGTGAAGAGACATGTAACACATAAGTCTACTTACAAAACTAGATTCCTCATCAGATTCTTGGTATGATTATACAGGAGGAGGCTTTCTCGGGGATAAAGTCGAATGTGTCTCACTTCAGGATTTTTTGAGCCTTTGTTTACGACCATGTCTCCAAATATTTGAGAAGAAGCTTGAGTTGACAGTAGAGTTGGGAATTTTTGTGGCTTCCACCAAAAATACACATAATTACCATGTGTACTTATCTTCCCTCAGAACGACAGTTGTGCAAAGGGATGATGAGTAGAAAGCAATGTGGTGCTCTCTTGACAGGGAGTTTTAGATCCCGCTAGAAGAGGAAATTTTAGCTCCAAATGAGGAACCTCATGAAGTTGTGGAGTAGCCACAAATAGAGGAGAAGATATTGGAGACATCCACTCAAGCAGAACCATTTAGAGAAGGGAGAAAAAGAATTAGGGAAGCTGATAGATTAATGCAGGATGCAAGGGAGAATGTGGGATCTCCTTCAAATTTGTGTAGGAAAAGGTCACCTAAGAGGAACATTGGCTACATGGCTCTAATGACCAAGATTGTAGAGACTGAGCCATCCTATTTCAAGGAAGTAGTTGAGAAACCTATTTGGGTTGATTCAATGGTTGAAGAAAATGAATCCATTAATAAGCCTCATAAATGGGTAATTATACGGGCTCATTTTACCTCCTAACCTAGTCAAATCAACCATTCCCTTAGCTTATTGTATGATTTTATGATTATATTTATGCTTATAGAGTGAGTTGAGTTAGTTATGATGCCATGTAGTCTAACATGTATTTAATGCAGATTATTGATGGATTTCGAGGTCAAAATCAAGGATCCAGTGGTTAAATGGCAGAAATAACTCAAAGTAGACAAAGGAGAGGACTTATAGGAGGGAATCCCCCTCATTTATTACTCCTCGCTTCGAATTCCCCTTCATTCAGCTCAGAGTACAAGCAGCTGAATCATGCACTAGAAGGCAGCTGAGCAAGTGGAGGATGACTGATAGTTATCTCGAGTTTTGGGAGCCAAGCCTTCCCGATTTTAAGGAAGTTGTTGGTAGCTTTAGATGTATAATTAGAGAGGCCTAGGTCCTCACTAGGGTCAGATTTTTGCTTATGTAATCTCTGCCCAAATTTCAAGCTTATTATCTTGTGACAGTTTCATGGAATCTTGGTATTTTGTTGATAATAATGCTGGAATCCTTTTGAGCTAGCACTGAGTTACCTCAGAGGGCTGAAGCTCTTGGGTTAGGGTGTAATCCAAGCATCCAAGCTTCTCTTTACTTGTATTTGTATGCTTTACTTCAGTTTGTAGATTAATTTGTTGTTAGATGTATTTTTTTTATGGTTAAGAATAGGTTTCTTTTGGTGATTTAGTAGTTTGCTTCCATTTGTGCTTTTTGTAGCAGGTTAAGCAGCGATCAAAAAAGATTAAAAAAGCTATAAATAGTGCCTTGGCCTCTCTTCCTCCCTCTAGGACCATGATTTGAGGCAAAGACTCTCTTGCTGCCCCAAAAACACAGATTTTCCTCATTCATAGGACTTCTAGTGTTTGCAGCTTTTTAGTAGGTTAATAGCCCAGTTTTGCTTTGCTTTAGATCTTCCTTATCATGTTCACTTCCTAATTTGCAATAGTCCTTTTTCATCCTTTCATTTCTTGCATCATTTCTCAGCATTTCCTTTCATAGATCAAATTTTACACCACTTTAATGCAAAACTCTGTTTTTCTAGATGCACTCATTTCATTGTTTGCTTGATCTTCTTGGTTGACTATCAACTTATATGCAGCAGATCTCTTCCAACAGTAGGCCAGCTTATCAACAACCAATCCCCCATCTGATCCATGCCCTACAGGTCTCCCAAACCTCACCTCAATTCTGCCTTAGTTTCCTTCATTTTTCATAAAACTTCTTCCTCTACCCTTGAGCAAACCTAATAATCTTTCTCTCTCTTGGTGATTCATGGTTGACCTTAGGCACTCTAACACCTCACCCCAACCTTCATCCACCTTTTCCACCCACTCTTACACCCTCAAAATAGTGGAAATTTCTCTCGGACTCCTCCTATAGGCCTCCTGTAGTTTCCCTGTTTTCCTCTTGTAGTTCCCCTGTGTCCTCCTGTAGTTTTTCTTGAGGGCTTTCTTTTGAAGGTTGAGTGTGGAAAAAGCCTCCAAAAGGCCACCTAAGACCTCCTATGACCCATCCACACCATATCCTTCCTCCCAAGCTCCAAAACCACCTCCAACGCCACCTATTCGTTGCCACACTCACACACAATAAATTAGATGCATGATTAAATTCACATAAAAACACATAAAAATCCAAAAATATGTTTTTTTCTTATTTACTTCCAAATATAGAATGGTTAGATGTCATTTGATTTCTTGAGTAGGTAATCGCATTGCTTTCATAGTTTTCATAGTGTTTTTGGAAAAAGTAGAATTAGCTTGTTAATTAGGGTTTACTAAGTCTTGCTTTACATTCTAATATTTTTCCTTTTTGCAATTAGAATAGCTTATGTAGAGTAATCTTTCTTTCTTTCATCACACATAGAGCTTCTTTTGAGATCTATAGAAGTTGGCTTGAGCTCCTAGTGACCTTGCGCCGGATGACCAAGTGACAACCTACAGTAAGAACTAGTACTTGTGCATATAGCATCGACACTTCCAAGTTTATTACGAACTACCAGGTTGATAAAAGTAAAGTTGGCAGCCCAGGAGTTGCAGCATTCTTGCTGCAATACTGGAACTCACCACTTTTTGGCGCCGTTGCTGCAGAAGTGTCAGAGTATCCTATGATTACTGCTTTCTTCTATTTCTTATTGCAACATTATGCTAATAGTTTATTTCGGCAAAAGTAGACTAGTCATTTCTTTTCTTTCAAGTTCTGCATTTCTTTGCTTTCCTTTCCAATCTTGCAAATTTCATTTCAACAAAAGTAGACTAGTCATTTATTTTATTTCAGTTCTACATTTCCTTGTTTTCCTTTTCAATTCTGCAAATTTCCATTCACCAAGTTCATTTTAGCTAGTTGCAATTTGTTTTGTTCAATCAAAATTTCAGTTTCTGCAGGTACTATCAGTGTGGGGAAAAGAAACAAAAAAAACCAACCAAAAGGATTTCCTTTCATGCCTCGTAGGAATAGAGATAACTCAGGAAAATTTTTTCCCAACACCCACACTACTTCACACAACCAACCTTCTCTCTTCTTCGGTGGTTGCGATCAAGAAGAACCCTTAGGTGAACAGCCAGACATATTTGAAGAACCTATAGGGGAAGAAGAAGAAGAAAACATTCCTCTGGAGCCAATGGCTGAAAACAGAAATGCTAGGGGAAATGGAGAAAGAACAAAGGGTACATTTCCCATTTGGGAGACTAAAGGGGACACCAAAATGAAAAATATAAGTCCTTTATCCCTACCTTATTTCCATGGTCTGACTACAGAAAATCTTGACACCTTGTTCGAGTTTGCTGTCATCTATCGAACTTATGACTATGCATAATATGAGCAAAAGTTGAAACTATTCCCTTCTACTCTCAAGGATGCAACATTACACTGGTTCATGGGTTACTTAGCAACAACATCACAACTTGGGCTCATATTTAGCAAACCTTTAACAAGTATCGAGACTATTTTAGGACAAAAGATACTAAAGAAGAAATCTTCTGAATGACCATGGTAAGTGATGAGTCCCTAGAAGACTACAAAGAGAGGTTCCAGCTCAATTACAAAAGGGTTGGGTGTACACCTGACCCTAAGTCTCTGAAGTTAGTCCTGCTCAGGGGAATCCAGGAACACCTTTTAGACACCCTACATCTACTGGCTGGGGGAGACATTTACCAACTATCCTATGGGGACATAAAGACTATTTTTAGAAATCATTCTAGAGCAGCCAGAAAGAAAGGTAGGGGGGGTCAACCCATAGCCAACACCTCTTCCTCCAATTCATCCATTAAAGGGGAAATTAGAAGCATGCTGGAAGACTTCAAGAGTGAGATGTTGCAAACTCTTTCCATGCAAATGGATACCTTACATATCAAAATAAAACAATAGGAAGTAGAGAGGGATTTGGCCACCTTTTGTCCTAGATGCACTAGGAGGCACCCTAGGAATGAATTCCCCTTGAACTCTATAGAGGTTTGTTCAGTCTGCGAAGAAAATAATTCTATAGATAAGTGCCCTTCCTTGCCCAGTCTTAAAGATGTATACCAAGGGGCCGAAGGAGGCACTGAACAGATCTATTACATAAACCAAAGGAGGCCACCTGGACCTAGACCATACCCACAGGGGATGCAAGGGACATCTCAGGGATACTACCACCCCAACCAAGTCACCTCTATACCTTCTTGGGGTCCCCCTACTCATCCTTCCTGGTCCACACCTCCTCCTTGGTCCTTCACATCTCAATATCATGCCCAACCAGCCGCTTATTCATTTCAACCCTATGCTCAGCCGCAACCTCAGTGGAATGCATCTCATCAGGGGTGGAGGCCTCAATACAACTCTCCTCCTGCTCTTTTGCCTCCATTACCTACCCAACCACAACCGTTACCTTCTGGTCCACCAAGACAACCCCAAACGCCTACCCAGCCAAATGCGAATCCGAACAATAGACAGGCTCTGCAAGTGTATAGAGGGGAACTATCATTCCCAACTTATGCTGTGGAGATTCAAGAAATCAACTTGCGATCTGGGAAAGTTCTTCCAGATAGCCAACCTCCACCCAAGGAGGTTGACGAAGATAAAGAGGAAAGCGAACCTAAAGCAATCCACCCTTTCCTGAGAAACTAACCATGAAAATCCAGCCTACCCCAGGAGAGATTGAACTCCTGGGAGAATTAAAAAAATTGTGTCAAGATACCACTTCTCCAAGCCATAAAAGATGTGCCTATATATAATAGGTTGATCAAAGAGAAGTGCTTTAGGCATCCAGGAAGGTGCAAGAGAGATGCCCCAACCATCAATGTCATAGGACAACTGTCCGACTTGATGATGGGGCAAATAATCTATCCAAAATATCTGGAACCTGGAAGTCTAGTAGTTGATGTCCACATCAATGGCACAATGGTCCCACATACCTTTATTAATCTGGGAGCTACCATTAATGTGATGATGAAGGACACAATGCTCAAACTTAACCTCCAGGGCTCCTTGAGGAAGACCACGATGGTGCTGCAGCTAGCAGACTGCTCCACCATGACCCCTGAGGGGATTGTGGAAGATGTGATGGTCTCCATTGATTCTTGGGAGCACCCTATTGATTTCTTAGTTCTCCAGCCAAAGGCAAAGCTCACTGGGTATCTTCTCATTCTGGGAAGACCTTGGTTGGCTACAACTGATACCTACATTAGCTGCCGATATGGGAACATGACCATTAAAAATGGGCATATGTCCAAGAAATTAACCCTATATCCTCCTACCCAACCCTTGTTAGAACATGATCTACCTCTCTGGTTGGAGGAGGAGGATGAGGATGAAGTTTACTCTACATCGCTTTGTGCATTGGAAATCACCATGGGAGGAAAATTGCAAGATGAGGATGATATGATTGAAAATTTGATTCGGGATCCACCTCCCCGTGTATCACCATTAAAAGACATAGTAAGAAAAACCCAAAACAACCTCTCAAGTGATCTCTATGTGGCCGACCCTACTTCTCTCCATGTCAAAAATATAGAGTTCGGCCCAAAAAGAACATTGAAAATCAATCCATCCCTGTCTCCTTCCCAAGAGAAGGAGCTATGCAACCTACTGAGAAAGCATCTAGATGCCTTTGCTTCGAGTTATAAGGAGATGAAGGGTGTGCACCCTTCAGTATGTACTCATCATATATATATCAAGGAAGATTGCAAGCCAGTCAGGCAACCTCAAAGGAGGATGAACCCAACACTTAAAGATATTGTTAAGGAAGAACTACAGAATTGGTTGATGCGGGATTCATTTATCCCATTTCTGACAATGAATGGGTCTCTCCTTTGGTGCCAGTGCCAAAGAAAAATGGTAAGTGGAGAATCTGTGTTGACTATCAGGAATTGAACAAAGCCACTAAAAAGGACCAATTTCCTTTACCTTTCATAGATCAAGTGGTAGACAGTCTGGCAGGGAAAATGTTTTTCTCCTTCCTAGATGGGTTTAGCAGGTACAATCAGATTCAATAAGCTTGGAAGACCAAGATAAGACCAGTTTCACTTGTCCTTCAGGTACCTTTGCATATCCGGTCCTTCCTTTTGGTTTGTGCAATGCTCGAGCCACTTTCCAAAGAGAGGTATTGAGTATATTTTCTAAACTGGTTCATGATGCAATAGAAATATTGTAATATTCCTAATTAGCCATGGCTAATTGGAATATGCGATTTTTCTCAATTTTTCCTTCTATAGTTATTTATAAATAAAAAGGTGAGGAAAGGGGGACATAACTCACTTTTCAAATAAAGTCACTCCCTAGTAGCACAACGTTGTAACTTAAAAAGGGAGCCAAAGGGGACCAAAGGGGGCCAAAGGACCACATAAAGAAGGGGGCCCATGTAGACACTTGGAGGGATTGCGTAGATGGAGAGGCGCACGTGGCAAGAGAGAGGCTATGTTGGAGGAGGTGGGCCTTAGGGTTTGAGAGAGGCCAATGCTATAAAGGAGAGAGGAGCCTCCTCATTTTGGCATTCGGTTATGTGCATTTGAGCTAGTCACTTCAATTTAGAGCACACTGGTTGTTTAGCCTGTCTGCAGCATTGTTTATTGCATCGAGTGTCTCCATTCGGAAATATCACCCTTAGCCCCAGGGGACTTCAAGTGCCTACTCGGGAAAGGTAGCTTTCATCAGTATTTTGTAGGAGGATCGATTTTTGGAGTTGAGATGGAGGTGGGCATTTTGATGACTGCACAGTCTTAAGAGAGGAGGACGCAGGCTCTTTTGGTAGGAGCTCTGAATTGGGTTTATGTGGAGGATTTGAGCTTGGCGATTGAGAAAGAGATCAGCTCTTGCATATTGGAGGATTTTGGCAGAGTCTTGGAGGGTTCTATTCGGTGGCAGCACAGAGCCTTGAGGAATTGCATGGATCCTCAAGGAAGTGATTTTCGGGGGTAAGCTATTTCAGAAAAGCTTTCTGGAATTTTCTGGGTTTACTGAGTAAAGGCTGATTCCAGAGTTTTAGCATTTTCTGAGGAGGGGAGCAGCCCCAAATCCTCACTTGATTCTAGCAGTAGCTATAGCATAGTAGTTCTTCAAAAGCCTGGACATAGTTTAGAGAGGGGCCATTTCCTTACCATTCTGAGTGTATTTCTTCACTTGTCTTGTACAAGTCGAGGTGCTAGTTGTCTGATCACCTCTTGTACTCTTTCCCATTACTCAGTATAATAAAATAGCTTAGCATTTCTCTCTGTATTTCCTGAGTATTTGCTTATATTCCATGCATATATATTACTGCATGCTACACTACTATTATTTTTATCTCTTGAGAGTCCATCTCTGGTTGGGTGTACTTGTGTTTGAAAGATATCTCTGAAAAGGGATATTACAGTGGTATTAGAGCATAGATCTGGCTCAGCCCGTGGAGCTAGCAGTCTGTGACACTGAGGGAGAAGCCCTACATCTGTTACAGAGGTAGGAAATACAGAGATATTGAGCGTAGGTTGGAGAACACCTACGGATAGGGAGACTGTGTTCAGGTGGTGGACACAGAACAGGAGGAGCCTGTGGTGGACATAGAGCAGGAGGATCTGATGGCAGATGAGGACAGGAAGAGATTTGCGGACATGCTCCTCAAATTAGTGCAGGATCTGTTAAGGCAGATCAAGGTGATGGGGTAGAGATTCATGGTGGTGGAGGCTAGACAGCATGAGAACCCACATGTTTTCCAGGTTGGTGAGGGATTGAGTACATCCCACCATTCTCTAGAGTAGGGTGCCACTCAGCATGATACTACTCAGCAAATTGCCTCACATGCCCCTACATGCTCTACCATGCCCACTTTCCTAGGAGCAGAGATGGGGGCCGTAGCCCAGCAGGAGGCAGAGCTCGGTCATATGGGCGATTATTTTGCAGAGTACCAGGCCTATGGGTAGGAGTTCAGGGATGCTCTCTCATTCAGAGACTTTGTTCAGCTCCAGCGGGATAGTAGACCCCATGACCATCACAGAAGATACCGACATTATCATGATGGAGACACCCACCGCAAAGCTAGTAGGTTCCAATTGCCTACGTTTGGTGGTTCATCAAACAATTCGGCAAGATCTTGGGTGGAGAAGCTGGACATCTATTTCCATCTTAACTAGATGTCAGAGATAGAGGCCAACAAGGTGGCAACATTACATTTGGATGGTGAGGCCCAGGACTGGTGGTTCCTTGGGTTGGTTACACTCGGACACTCCACAGTGACAACATATGCCGAGTTCACCAGGAGATTGATGGAGAGGTTTGACTGGAGGGATCCAGGACAACACTTTGTTGAGCTGACTAGGCTCAAACAGACTGGGATCCCAGAGACCTACATTGCAAACTTCTTGAGGGTTTTAGTGATGGTGCCAGATCTATCTATGGCACAGAGGATCTACATGTTTTTTGAGGGGTTAGGAGAGCCACTTCAAGGTCTAGTTAGATCCACTAGACCAGCCACACTCCGGGATGCTATTAGTAGGACTCAGGACTTACAAGATGCCTTACCTAGGACCCGTACACCTTACCCCCAGAGACAAGCTTTCCAGCCTAAGGGGAAGGATGTGAGGATTCCACCTCCAAAGGGGAATCCAGGACGAGCACATATTGATGATGATTCCAAGAGGGAGATGAAGAAGAAGCGGTTGTGCTTTACCTGCCAGGAGCCGTGGGCACCGGGACATAGATGTGCTGTTGGAAAAGCACATTTTATTGAGGTCTTCTCCAAGAGCAGCGGGGAAGAGGATGAAGAGGATGATGTGGAGGCAGGAGATAGTCATGCTACGCAGGACCCTTTGCCACCTCCACCACCACCAGTAGGTGGTGCAGCTTTTGCACCTACCAGAGGGGCCCTTGCAGCATTGCGAGGAGTTCCCAAGTATTTGACATTGCGCGTATGAGGGACTGTACGTGGCCAATGAGTATCAGTTTTGGTGGACAGTGGGGTGACCCACAACTTCATCAATGCACAGATGGTTGAGAAGAGAGGTATATAGACAAAGAGCTTCGATGGATTTTCAGTTTTGGTCCCGGGAGATCAGACCAAGGTGTGTGCTCATTATGTCCTAGAGTTGTCAGTGTGATGGGCACATACACACCGATTGACCACTTTTTCGTGGTCAATATTTCAGACACCAAAATGGCACTGGGTGTTCAGTGGTTTATCATTCTAGGGAAGGTCACGATAGATTGGAAGGCCCCAGAGATGGAGTGGGATGATGAGAAGATAGGGAGGCATGAGAAGATATAGGGACAACACACATACCCGCCTCAGACTGTTTTGGCTCATTGGATGGAGGCAGTCTTCCAGAAGAGAGACGTAGAGTGGGCAGTGGAGCTACATGCATCAAGGGTAGGGACTATAGGGCAGGTGGTGCACCTAGAGATACAGTCCATCCTTGACCATTATGCCATAGTGTTTGGGGAGATTCCACTGGGACAGCCACCAGACTGGGGGTTTGAGCACACCATTGAGCTTGAGCAAGGCATACAGGTAGTGATTACTACTCGCTATAGGCATCCCAAGGCATATCAGGATGATATTGAGTGGGCCATTCAGGATTTTCTACCTCTTTGGCACATTCAACCGAGCACAAGTCCTTTTGCTTCTTCCGTGGTGTTGGTGAAGAAGAAGGACGACACATTGAGGATGTGCATTGACTATAGGGCCCTGAACAAGAAGACACTGAAGAAAAGGTACCCCATACCCAGGATCGATGTGTTGATGGATGAGTTGAGAGGAGCATGGTTCTTCTCAAAGATTGATTTGAGATCTAGGTACCATCAGATTTGCGTGAGGGAGCAGGACATTCCCAAGACCGCCTTCAAGTGTCACTATGGGCACTTTGAGTTTTTGGTGATGCCCTTCGGGCTAACCAATGTCCCAGCTACATTCCAGTCCTGCATGAATCACATCTTCCTTAATCACTTAAGTTTGTGTTGGTGTTCTTTGATGATATCCTCATTTACAGCAGGACTTGGGAGGAGCATCTCCAACACATTGAGACAGTGTTGCGCATCTTGGAGGAGTAGCACTTCTATGCCAAGCTCTCTAAGTGTGAGTTTGGGTTAACGAAGATGTTGTACTTGGGACACATCATAGGGGTGGATGGAGTGAGAGTCCATGAAGAGAAGATGAGGGCCATCAGAGATTGGCCGGAGCTAAGTAATGTGACAGAACTTCAGGGATTCATTGGCATTTGTACTTACTACTGGAAGTTCGTCAAGAGTTTCTCACAGCTTGTTGCACCCCTGACAAATCTGATGAAGAAGGGGGAATTCAATTGGTTGGATACAACACAGCGAGCCTTTGACAAGCTCAAGGAGGTTATGATCAACTGCCCAGTGCTTGCATTGCCAAATTTTTCGCAGCCATTTGTTTTGGAGTGTGATGCATCGGGAGAGGGAATCGGTGTAGTGTTGATGTAGGGAGGTCACCTTATAGCCTTTGAGAGCTGGAAGCTCCTTCTGCATGAGAGGTTGTATTCTATATATGACAAGGAGATGCTGGCCATTATGCATGCATTAGCCAAGTTCTGGCAGTATTTAGTGGGTAACAGGTTCAGGGTGAGGACTGATTGCAACATCCTCAAGTTCTTTTTGGAGTAGGAACAACTATAGGAGAGGCAACAGAATTGGATCAGTAAGACCCAAGCGTATGAATTTGACATTGAGTATGTCAAGGGTAAGAACAACGTGGTAGCAAATGCCCTTTCACATAGACCAGCCATGTTGTCTCTTATGAGCTTGTACACAGACTGGAGGGCTCGACTCTTAGTAGAGTGCTCCAAGGACAGATTTGCATGTGAGGTTCTGGATGGGCAGGTAGCAGATGATAGGTACAGGGTGGTCAATGAGATCATCTACTATAGGGACCAGAACCTCTTGACTGAGGTATCTCAGCTCAAGAAGAAGATACTTCAAGCATCACATGATTCACCATTGGCTGGCCATCAGGGGTTTACCAAAACCTATAGGATCATTAGGGAGAGGTTCTCATAGAAGGGCCTCAAGGAGGACGTACTCTGGCATGTCTGGGAGTGTGATGTTTATCAAAGGAATAAGGGGGATATGAGCCATCCCGTAGGATTATTGTAGCCTCTTCCCATTCCGGAGGGGAAATGGGAGTGTATTTCGATGGACTTCATCACAGGGTTGCCCACGGTACAGGGCAAGGATTGCATCTTTGTCATCATTTATCGATTGACAAAGTATGCAGATTTTTTCACCATATCCACACACTACACAATGGTGCAAGTGGCTGAGCTGTTCTTCATAGAGGTCTTCAGGCTACATGGTCTTCCTAAGACCATCACCAATAACAGGGACAACCGTTTCATGGGCGGGTTCTGGTAGGAGCATTTTCGGTTGCTGCGGACAGAGTTAACACCGAGTACCATTTATCACCCACAGACGGACGAGTAAAAAGAGATAGTTAAAAAGTGGCTAGAGGGCTAATTGCATAACTATGTCAGTGGGCAACAGCGAGCATGGCTGAAGTCATTGCATCTGGGGGAGTACTGCTACAACACTACACATCACATGTCCATTGGTATGTCACCATTCTATGCTTTGTATGGATATCATCCTTTATCTTTTGTTGACATGATGTTTGGTGCTAGCAAGGCTCCGAGAGCCAAGATTTGGATCCAAGAGAGTCAGGATATTCTCCAAGCTCTCAAGGATAATATGGCTACAACACAGTACCAAAAAAAATTGTATGCTAACAGGGGTTAGGTGGAGAGACAGTTTGAGGTAGGGGACTTGTCCTACCTACGATTACAGGCATACCCACAATCATCACTGAAGCAAAAGGGGGTTGAGAAGCTCAAGCCCCACATTTATGGACAATACAGGGTGATACATAGGATTGGACAGATTGCGTATGAGTTGGAGCTGCCCCAAGGCAACAAGATTTAACGTCTTTCATGTATCATGCCTGAAGAAGGCAATGGGGCTGCATGTGACAGTGACAGATGAACTTCAACCCATGGATGATGAGGGGCATTTGGTGTTGTAGCCAAAGGCTATTATTGATACTAGGGAGAGGCAGTTGCAGAGAAGGATGGTCTGGGAATTCTTGGTGAGGTGGAAGAATTTACCAGATGAGGATGCCACTTGGGAGAGTGAGAAAATTTTGCAGCATCCATCACATCAGTTGCTTGAGGACAAGCAACATTTTTTCGGGGAAGACTCTAATATTCCTAATTAGCCATGGATAATTGGAATATTCAATTTTTCTCAATTTTGCCTTCTATAGTTATTTATAAATAAAAAGGTGAGGAAAGGGGGACATAACTCACTTTTCAAATAAAGTCACTCCCTAGTAGCACAACGTTGTAACTTAAAAGGGGAGCCAAAGCGGGTCAAAGGACCACGTAGAGAAGGGGGCCCACGTAGACACTTGGAGGGACTGCGCAGATGGAGAGAAGCACGTGGCAAGAGAGAGGCTACGTTGGAGGAGGTGGGTCTTAGGGTTTGAGGCCAACGCTATAAAGGAGAGAGGAGCCTCCTCATTTTGGCATTCAGTTATGTGCATTTGAGCTAGTCACTTCGACTTAGAGCATGCTGGTTGTTTAGCCTATCTGCAGCACTATTTAGTGCATCGAGTGTCTCCATTCGGAGATCTCACCCTTAGCCTTGGGGGACTTCGAGTGCTTGCTCGGGCAAGGTAGCATTCATCAGTCTTTTGCAGGAGGATCGATTTTTGGAGTTGAAATGGAGCTAGGCATTTTGATGACTGTGCAGTCTTGAGAGAGGCGAACGCAAGCTCTTTTGGTAGGAGCTCTGGATTGGGTTTATGTGGAAGATTTGAGCTTGGAGATTTAGCAAGAGATCATCTCTTGCATATTGGAGGATTTTGGCAAAGTTTCGGGCAGATTCTTGGAGGGTTCTATTCAGTGGCAGCACAGAGCCTTGAGGAATTGCGTGGATCCTCAAGGAAGTGATTTTCAGGGTTTAGCTATTTCAGAAAAGCTTTCTGGGATTTTCTGGGTTTACTGAGTAGAGGTTGATTCCAGAGTTTCAACATTTTCTGAGGAGGGGAGTGGCCAAAAATCCTCACTTCATTCAAGTAGTAGCTGCAACACAATAGTTCTCCAGTAGCTTGGATCCAGTTTAGAGAGGGGCCATTTCCTTACCATTCTGAGTGTATTTCTTCACTTGTCTTGTACAAGTCAAGGTGCTATCTATCTGATCACCTCCTGTACTCTTTCCCATTACTCAGTATAATAAAATGGCTTAACATTTCTCTCTGCATTTCTTGAGTATTTGCTTATATTCCATGCATATATATTATTGTATGCGACACTACTATTATTTTTATCTCTTGAGAGTCCATCTCTGGTTGGGTGTACTTGTGTTTGAAAGATATCCCCAAAAAGGGATATTACAAATATACATGGATGATTATACTCCTTATGGCTCTGAATTTTAGGAAGCTTTATCTAACCTAGGAAATGTTCTAGATAAGTGTATTGAGATGAACCTGTCCCTCAGTTAGAAAAAATTTGAATTTTTAATGTCCAAAGGGACTGTGCTAGGTCATGCAATATCTCAACAAGGATTGTAGGTGGACCCAATCAAAATTTCCATCATCCAAAGGGTCCCATCTCCTCAAAAGGTGAGAGATGTCAAAAGTTTCCTAGGCTTAGCCAGATATTACAAGAGATTCATTAAAGACTTCAGCAAGATAGCCTCTCCTTTGTTTAGCCTCCTAGGCAAAGATGTTAAGTTCATATGGTCGAAAAACTATCAAGAAGCCCTAGATACCTTGAAGAGAAAGCTTGTGACTACCCCAATTCTAAGAGGCCCTAATTGGGCCCTACCATTTCACATTCACATAGCTTCTTCGAACAAAATGATAGGAGCAGCCTTAGGACAAGTTGATGAAAAGTTACCTTATGCCATACATTTTATAAGAAAAAACTTGTCAAAGGTAGAGTTAAACTATACAATTACCGAGAAGGAACTCCTCGCTGTCATGCAATCCTTAAACAAATTCAGACATTATATCACGGGCTTCAAACATTTGTGCACACTAATCATGCTGCAATTAGATATTTACTGAAAAAAGCAGATGTAAATGCTCGCATTATTAGATGGTTGCTTTTACTGCAGCAGTTTGATTTGACAATTATTAATAAGCCTGGTAAAGAGAATGTTGTTGCTGACTTTTTGTCTAGAGTGAATTTTCCTATAGGTGAAGAAGGAATGGTGGATGACCAAATGCTAGATGAACACCTATTTGCTATATCAGTACTCTCTCCATGGTTTGTTGATATAGAAAACTACTTGGTTTCAGCGTAGTTCCCACCACGCCTGTCCTCAAAAGAGAAGAGTAGGATAGTAAGGAAAAGTGACCCTTTCACTTGGATTGGAGGCAATCTCTTCAAACTTAGCCCAGATCAGATCTTGAGAAGATGTGCTAGGGAGGAGGAAGTCTTTGACATCCTCCTGACCTATCATGATGGCCTTGTGGAGGTCATTTTGCAGCAAAAAGAACCGCCTTCAAGATATTGCAAGTAGGCTACTACTAGCCCACTCTTCATCAGGATGTGAGGAGATACATGAGCCAATGTGATCAGTGTCAGAGGATGGGGAAACCCACTCCAAAGGATGAAATGCCCATGCAACCTCAAGTGACCTTTGAGCCATTTGAGAAGTGGGGCATGGACTTTATGGGGCCTATCAACCCCCCTTCAAAGCACAAGAAGTACATCATTATGTGCACTGTCTACTTGACAAAGTGGGTAGAGACAAAAGAAATCAAAGCAGCGACAAAAGAAAAAGTAGTTGAGTTTTTGAGAGAAAACATATTCTACAAATTCAGGTATCTGAGAGAGTTGGTCACAGACCAAGGTAGTCAGTTCACTTCTTGCCTGATTGAAGACCTTCTCACACATCATAAGATCGAGCACAGGACTTCCACCCCTTACCATCCACAAGCCAATGGGCAAGTGGAGGTCTCTAATAGAGCATTGGAAGGGATCCTAAGTAGTGAGCAGAAGCAAAAAGGATTGGGCAGACTGATTAGTTTAGGCCACTTGGGCCTACAACACAACATGGAAGACCACCACCGCGTTCACACTCTATGAAATGATCTATGGGAAGAAGGGTTTGTTGTCAATAGGGTTTGAATTCAATACCCTAAGGATAGTAGCTCAGCTGGACCTAGAACTCAACCATGCACAGAAGGAGAGATTACTTCAGCTTAATGGATTGGATGAATACAGATTGCAATCTCTTCTCAATACAGAGGTAGTTCAGCTTCAGAGAAAGATATGGCATGACAAAAATATCAAGGAGAAGCAATTCCAAGAGGGAGATTGGGCACTACTCTATGATTCAAGATATAAATAATTCAAAGGCAAGTTGAGGACGAGATGGTTGGGACCCTACATTGTGGAGAAATTCAATGACAATGGTTCAATACTGATTAGAACCATTGATGATGAAGCCATCCCCATGCTTGTCAATGGACATTGGTTGAAAGTCTACAAGAAATCCCTCTCCAAGCGAGAGTTTATTGAAGATTTGAATAAAATAGTGATGGTAGTGGAGCATGTCTTAGCTTCCACTTCACCCACTCATTGAAGAAAAGAAAAAATAAAAAAAATAAGGACTCAAGTGAAAACCTCCATGAGGCGCTTGAGTCCCATCATTGGGTTGAAAACCTCTTCCGAGGCAACCTAGTGATGTCAAAAAAAAAAAAGAGAGGAAAAGGAATGATATCCCTTGGTGAAAACCTCCCTTGGAGGTGCCCAGGGTAGGCAATTAACGTGAAAACCTCTCTGAGGTGCCCTAGTTGTTTTAAAAAAAAACAAAATGAATTTTTGTTGCATTGCAGGTTTGCAGGAGAACTACAGGAAGAAAAAGAAGGTGCCAAGGAACCTTGAAATTCACACTAGCATCCATATCACCTTCTCCACACCTTCCTCCATCATATTTGGCATCTCATTCACCCCACTGTACCTTTTTTTTCTAAAACTGTGTTTTCTACAGGAGGCTCCTGTAGGAATTACAGAGAGCCAAAAATGTCTACAGAAGGCAGTTTGGGGGACTAGGAGAGCTTCATGAGGAACTTATCATCCCTCTTACCACCTTCAAGCCTCCTTTCTATCATTTCCAAGCCTGCATCACACCCCAAGCATCATTTCTTTTCCTATCAAAAAAAAAAACAGTTTTCCAATATTGAAAAAAAGAAAAGAAGGAAAAGGCACCAATAACCTTACCTAAAGCTTACCCATTATGCCTCCATCATACATGACACCTCTGGCATTATTCTCGAGCTCCAAGCATGGGGAAAAGCCAAAGTTTCAAGGTTAGAAGCAGCTACAGGAGCTCCTGTAGGAATTCTTGTAGCAGCTGATCCCATAGAAGTCCAGCACCAACAGCAAAAGAGTGCACATCTGAAGGTTGGAAAGGCACATGTAGCTTAGCTCCAGTAAAACAAGAACCTACAAAAGTACACAACCACACATTAGCTAGTAGAGATAGCATGCATGGAGAAGAATCAAGGCATGCAACAGGGAGAGCCACAACACCTCACAACAAATACACTCGGATCACAGGTAAGTAACTAAGTCACTCCTCTATTTGCATTTGTGTAATTAGGGGTCATACGAAGGCAATGAGATGGTTGAGATTGAATGAAGGAAAGGTGGCTAGTTAACTTGGCCACCTTCATTTAGCTGACTTCACTCATTCGAGATGTCACCCATACATGCGCATAGTCAACTCAAGCAAAAGATGCCAAGGACAGGTAGTGGAGAAAGAGTGAACTTCGATGTAATAATGAGGGATGATTACGAGGAGGGGCCATGATGACCAAGCAGGTGGGAACCAACGATCCAAATATGGCCAACGTACACCTTGCCACCTTAGCACTCATAACCGAAAATATCCATAAAGGGTAATGAGCGCTCCTCCTCGCGTATTTTCACCAACTTTTCTTCATTTTCTCCTCATAACTCAGCCACAACAGTCTTCTTGTGCCCCCACAGCCTCGTAACCACCATCCTCTATTGATTTCCTCGTCTTTTCTCTCAGCATTTTCTATTGGAGCACCTACAGGGAATCTACAGGAGGGACAACGGGCTTCTACAGGAGGGGCAATGAGCCATTTTGAAGGGAGGAAACATAGTTTTTGACATGAAATTCAGTTTGAAGAGGTAGGGTTCATGCATGCCCCCTGTTGAATATCAATATATGAAAGAAGTGGTCTCCATTTGAGGATGAAATAAGTCTTTAGGAGGGCAGAAAATACATCAAAATTTTATGTTTATTTAAAAAAAATAGTCTCCTCTGTTTTTTTTTTTTTCTCTCAAAAACTCTCTGTCTCCACCTCCATACTTGTTTTTTTTTTAAAAGGCACAGGCAGTATGACAGGAGGGTTTATGAAAAGGCATCCCACTAACTCCACTAGGCTCCATGCACATCCTCAAGTAGTGGACATATTCACAAGGGCAAACTGGATGAATTTCTTTGAGAAATTCCGAGGGTTTGATGAGGATATTGCCCAAGAATTTTCTCTCTCTCTGGTCCCTCACACAAGCACACATGCCAGGGTAACCATTAGAGGCCTCTGCATTGAAATAACCCCAAAATTCATCAGTAGGGTCACTACCCTTCCTATTGAGTTTCCTTGGAGTAAAGATGAGAAACCAATTGGCTAGGCTGCCAAGAAGAATTTTTTCCAAAATAATGAAACCCCTATTGAATATAAAAATGGAATTAGAAGCACTAGTATACCATATCCTTGCGATAAGGTTAGCTACCAAATAATCAAATACATTTCTCGTGAGGGGAGGCACAACATTATCTATGGTTATCATTTTAGAATCCTCCATGACTTGAGGTATGGCATGGATACCCCAACACCTCAAAAGCTCAGTATCCCTTATTTTCTCCTTCAGTCCCTCATTGACTCTAGCACCAAGGTATAAGCAGGAAATTCAGGGCAGTTAGCTCACCATGGCTTAATCAAAATCCTAGTAAAGGAAGCCCTCCATACCTTTACACTCCCTATAGCATGGGAATTTTTCCAAAATATAACAGCTGAGGATGACATAAAAGAATTAACCTATGATGTCAGTCCTACTAGTAGTGAGGAGGAAGAATAGCAAGGAGGAGAAGGTGAAGCTAGTGGTGACATAGAAGAGAAAGAATGTAAGGAGGAAGGAAAAGAAATAGAGGAGGGAAAAGTTGAGGAGGCAGAAAAAGAGACAGAAGAAGGAGAAAAGGAGGCAGAGAAGAAAGAGAAAGGAGAAGAGTCCCTCGAGACTTTGGAAAGAGAGACATCATTTGCCCTCACTGTCATCAGTACATTAGTCAAGCCAAAGCAGAAGAGGAAAATACAGACCTCCATGTATTTCAGGGCAAGGAAGAGCACAAGAATTAAAACAGGCAAACCTCAACCCTCTTCAAAAGTTCCCATTACCATTGAAGATTCACCATCTACTAAGGTGAAAGAATCTCCTTCCAAGACACCTATAACATATGAAAGGGGAACTCTAAGATCTTCTACATGGAAGGGAAAGGAAGTACCACAGGACCCAAAACCAGACCTACAGGAGGCTGAAACAGTCCTACAAGAGACACTGACCAAACTACTGGAGACCTAAAAGCTTGAGGAAAGGATAGAAGGACAGCCAGAGGTGAAGGAAGAAGAAAAATAGCTACAAGAACTTGACCCCCAACCTAGTCTTGCCTCCTATTACAATCTACTTGAGGGAGGTAGGATAATCCCACAGAAATTTGCAATTCCATTGTTTTTCGAATTGGAGAAAGAAAGAGTGAGAACACATAGGTGGATGCAGAGAGCCAAAGCCAAAGGGGTTGAGGATGTTGGCCATATGGAAAACACACTCAGGGAAATGGGTAGAGAATTGAGTGCTCTCAAAGACAAAGAAGCCATCACAAGAAGCCACCCTGAAAATGAGAATGAAATCCTAAGGAGGCAGTTGCAAGAGAAAGAGACTCAACTGGCATACATGGCCGGCTTATCCATGGGGGCATTACAATGTAGAACACCAACCAAATATTATGTCCTCTATCTGAAGGACCAATGGCTTCAATTCCAAATAAAGACTTTGGCACAAAGAGGCACAATGCCTTTCCAAGACTACAAGCAGTTCATGGACCTGTGTGACCAAAGCACCTTGAAGGATAAAGCAAAGATTGCAGAGTTCTATCTACACAACATGGCCCTCACAGACATGAATGTGTGGGACCCCAATTCCAAGCTAGGGGACCTGCAATTAATGGAAATGGCCTCATGGATGAACCATGAAGAATTGAGGGTAGTAGAAATGAAAAGATTGATGATAAAAGAGAAAGATGAGCCATTAATGATAAGAACTAAGCCATCAGATCCTATGGCACTCATTAGAACGCATAACCTACTTGCCAATGACCCTTAGATTTCCCGTAAATATCTAACCAATCAGGCACAAGCCATTGCACACTTTGAAGATATGCAAAGGCTCCTTGGGGATGACTGTTCGCATGCATGCATGAGAAGATGGAACACCTTACCTCACAGTTTGCAGATTAGGGAATACCATTCCCCCATGAGGTTTAAGGAGGGATTGAAAAGGGTGCCAATGTACAAGCGCTCCATGCAAAGGCTAAAGGTAAACTAGATTGACCTCAAATTGAGTCCCCCACTCCTATTAGGCATGTTGGAAATCAGAAGAGAAGAAGAAGAGGAGTAGTGGAAGGACATAGACAGAAAGGTAGGGTTTTATGGCCAGCATGAGTAGACCACATCAGAAGCTTGAGATGTTAGGGAGGCCACCAGGGCCATAAAAGATGAGGAGATTGACTAAGTTGCTCAAAGGATGAACAACACCTTCAGTAGGGGGTGGTGATGAGCCTCATAAATGGGTAATTATATAGGCTCATTTTACCTCCTAACCTAGTCAAATAAACTATTCTCTTAGCTTATTGTATGATTTTCTGATTATATTTGTGCTTATAGAGTGAGTTGAGTTAGTTATGATGCCATGTGGTCTAACATGTATTTAATGCAGATTATTGATGGATTTCGAGGTCAAATTCAAGGATCCAGTGGTCAAATGGTAGAAATAACTCGAAGTAGACAGAGGAGAGGACTTATAGGATGGAATCCCCCTCATTTATTACTCCTCACTTTGAATTCCCCTTCATTTAGCTCAGAGTACAAGGAGCTAAATCATGCACTAAAAGGCAGCCAAGCAAGTGGAGGGTTACTGATGGTTATCTCGAGTTTTGGGAGCCAAGCCTCCCTAATTTTAAGGAAGCTATTGGTAGCTTTAGATGTATAAGTGGAGAGGCCTAGGTCCTCACTAGGGTCAGATTTTTGCTTATGTAAACTCTGCTCAAATTTCGAGCTTATTATCTTGTGACAGTTTCATGTAATCTTGTTATTTTGTTGATAATAAAGATGGAATGCTTTTTAAGCTAGCACTGACTTACCTCAAAGGGCTGAAACTCTTGGGTTAGGCCTCAATCCAAGCAACCAAGCTTCTCTTTAATTGTATTTGTATGCTTTACTTCAGTTTGTAGATTAATTTGCTGTTAGATGTATTTTTCTTTTATGGTTAAGAATAGGTTGCTTTTGGTGATTTAGTAGTTTGCTTTCATTTGTGATTTTTGTAGTAGGTTAAGAAGTGATCATAAAAGATTCAAAAGACTAGCAATAGCGCCTTGGTCTCTCTTCCTCCCTCTAGGACCATGATTTAAGGAAAAGACTCTTTTGCTGCCCCAAAAACACAGATTTCCTCATTCATAGGACTTCTAGTGTTTGCAGCTCTTTAGTAGGTTAATAGCCCAGTTTTGCTTTGCTTCAGATCTTCCTTATCATGTTCACTTCTTGATTTGCAATAGTCCCTTTTCATGCTTTCCTTTCTTGCAACATTTCTCATCATTTCCTTTCATAGATCATAGTTTAGACCACTTTAATGCAAAACTCTATTTTTCTAGATGCACTCATTTCATTGTTTGCTTTATCTTCTTGGTTGACTGTCAATTTGTATGAAGAATATCTCTTCCAGCAAGAGGCCAACTTATCAGCAACCACATCCCCCATCTGATCCATGTCTTGCAGGTCTCCCAAACATCACCTCAATTCTACCTTAGTTTCCTTCATTTTTCATAGAACCTCTTCCTCTCCCCTTGAGAAAACCCAATCATCTTTGTCTCTCCTTGTCATTCATGGTCGACCTTAGGCACTCTAACACCTCACCCAACCTTCATCCACCTTTTCTACCCACTCTCACACCCTCAAAATAGCGGAAATTGCTCTCGGCCTCTGTTGGGCAATTTATTGGGCTTAAATTGCTGCATTAATTATCAACCAGGGAAACTCGTAAGCTTTTGATGATGCCAGCAATATATATGCAGGAGTAGGCAACTAATTCTATGTATAGTGAAATTATTTACGGTTCAATATAATATGCAAGGGAAGAGGCTCCTAACTAAGGAGATCCTGGTTGTCCTTCCCTACAGTATCATAGAGAAATCATAAAACTAGAAACTTGAAATGAAAACAAGAGAATGAACTTTAATTGTTGTTCAGATTCAAAGAGAGAAAGACTAACTTAGTCTCTTGATTTTCCTCTCATGTACTAATCCAAACTAAACTAAGATTCATCCATAAGCGTAAACTAAATGAAATAACTTGAAACATAAAAGCAAAAAGATGAATTCCAATTATCATACAAATCAAATAGAGAGAGAGCCTAACTTAGACTCTTGGTTGTCCTCTCATATGTTGATAAGACTCTAATTTGAAACTCATTCATCAATCAAATCCTCAAACATCAAACATCTAAGCAATTAAATGAAATAAGATCTAATATGAAATAACAAGTTTCTTTGCTCCTTCTAGAGTGAGCTCAATTCTCCTAGGAACAAAGTGACAAGCCATTCCATATACTACATTAAGGTAACTTCTATCTAAAACTACATAATGGAAATATTTGTAAAACTTATATCTAAAACTACATAATGGAAATATATGTAAAACAAAGCTTTATTCTATTCCATCATAAGTTGGATACAATGCTCTAAGAGTCCTCTCCTTGGAATGGAGGAGGTACTCCTATTTATACAAAAACTATGATAACAACCTCATAAATGTAAACCCACTATTCTCTCCTTTGACCCACATATTTCTCAACCAATGGTGACACATAACCCTATGGTCCATGATCTCCTCCATGAGGTCCGTGATCTTCTCCATGAGGTTCATGATCTTCTCAAATTCGAATTTGAACATAGAGTGTCACATAAGGATGCCTTGGAAGCTTCCTTTGTACCTACACATGTCAACAAACTCATTCTAATTGTTAGGTATAAGTATAAGCATATTATTTTCTAAGTTTTAACCATAAATCCACTTAAAAATGTTAAGAATTAATAAACTTTGGAAAAGCATAGTTATGACCCAATAATGAGGTAAATGTAATGATGTGGAGGTGGAATGGAGGCGACATGAAGGTAGAATGTGAAGATCTTGGTAAGTAATGGAGTGAAAATAAGGACTATTGTGAGGCCCAATAGCCTCCTCTTGTAGGCCTCCTATAGTTTGCCTATTTTCCTCCTGTAGTTACCGTGTGTCCTCCTATAGTTTTTTTTGTAGGCTTTCTTTTGAAGGCAAAGTGTGGGAAAATCCTCCAGAAGGCCACCTAAGACCTCCTAGGACTCATCCACACCATCTTCTATCCTCGTAATCTCCAAAACCACCCTCCAACACCACCTGTTTGCTGCCACACTCACACACAATAAATTAGATGCATGATTAAATTCACATAAAAACACATAAAAATCCAAAAATGTGTTTTCTTCTTATTTACTTCCAAAAATAGCATGGTTAGACGTTGTTTTCTTTATTGAGTAGGTAATGGCATTTCTTTCATGGTTTTCATAGTGCTTTTTGCAAAAGTAGAATTAGCTTGTTAATTAGGGTTTACTAGGTCTTGCTTTACATTCCAGTATTTTTCCTTTCTGCAATTAGAATAACTTCTATAGAGTAATATTTCTTTCTTTCATCACACATAGAGATTCTTCTGAAATCTATAGAATTTTTCTTGAGCTCCTAGCGATCTTGCGTCGGCTGACCAAGTGACAACCTGTAGTAAGAAATAGTACTTGTACATACAACATCAACACTTCCAAGTTTGTTACGAATTACTGGGTTGATAAAAGTAAAGTTGGCATCCTAGAAGTTGCAGCATTCTTGCTGCAATACTGGCGCTCATCACTTCTTGGCACCATTGCCGAGGAAGCATTAGAGTACCCTGTGAATATTGCTTTCTTCTATTTCCTATTGCAACATTCTGCTAATAGTTTATTTCGGCAAAAGTAGACTAGTCATTTCTTTTCTTTCAAGTTCTACATTTCTTTGCTTTCCTTTCCAATTTTGCAAATTTCATTTTGGCAAAAGTAGACTAGTCATTTTTTTTATTTTTTATTTTTTTTTCCAGTTCTGCATTTCCTTGCTTTCCTTTTCAATTCTACAAATTTCCATTTAGTAAGTTCATTTAATCTAGTTGCAATTTGTTTTGTTCAATCACAATTTCAGTTTCTACAGGTACTATCAATGTGGGGAAAAGAAACAAAAAAAACCAACCAAAAATATTTCCTTTCATGCCTCTTAGGAATAGAGAAAAATCAGAAAAATGTTTTCCAAACACCCCCACTACTTCACACAACCAACCTTCTCTCTTCTTCAGTGGCTACAATCAAGAAGAACCCTTAGGTGAATAGCTAGACATATTTGAAGAACCTATAGGGGAAGAAGAAGAAGAAAACATTCCTCTAGAGCCAATGGCTGAAAATAGAAATGCTAGGGGAAATGAAGAAAGAATAGACGATACCTTTCCCGTTTGGGAGAGCAATGGGGACACCATAATGAAAAATATAAGTCCTTCATCCCTACTTCATTTTGATGGTTTGAATACAGAAGATCCTGACACCTTCTTGTTCAAGTTTGTTGTCATCTGTCGAACTTATTACTATGCAAAAGATGAGAAAAAGTTGAAAATGTTCCCTTCTACTCTCAAGGACGTAGCATTACGTTGGTTCATGGGATTACCTAGCAACAACATCACAACTTGGGCTCAGATGTAGCAAGCATTTAACAACAAGTATCAAGACTACTATAGGACAAAAGATACTAAAGAAGAAATCTTCCGAATGAGCATGGGAAGTGATGAGTCCCTGGAAGACTACGAAGAGAGGTTCTAGCTCAATTACAAAAGGGTCGGGTGCACACTTGACCCTGAGTCTCTGAAGTTGGTCCTGATTAGGGGAATCCGGGAAGACCTTTTAGACACCCTCCATCTATTGGTCGAGGGAGACATTTACCAACTTTCATATGAGGACATAAAGAATGTTTTTAGAAATCATTCTAGAGCAGCCAGAAAGAAAGGTAGGGGGGGTCAACCCATAGCCAGTACCTCTTCCTCCAATTCATCCATTAAAGGGGAAATTGGAAGCATGCTGGAAGACTTCAAGAGTGAGATGCTGTAGAATCTTGCCATGCAAATGGATACCTTACATATCAAAATAAAACAAGAGGAAGCAGAGAGGGCTTTGGCCACCTTTTGTCCTAGATGCACCAGGAGGCACCCTAGGAATGAATGCCCCTTGAACTCTATAGAGGTTTGTTCAGTCTGTGAAGAAAATAATTCTACAGATAAGTGCCCTTCCTTGCTCGATCTTAAAGCTGTATACCAAGGGTGAGAAGGAGGCACTGAACAAATCTATTACATAAACCAAAGGAGGCCACCTAGACCTAGACCATACCCATAGGGGATGCAAGGGACATCTCAGGTATAATACCACCCCAACCAAGTCACCTCCATACCTTCTTGGGGTTCCCCTTCTCATCATTCCTAGTACACAACTCCAACTTTGTCCTTCACATCTCAATATCATGCCCAACTAGCCCCTCATTCATTTCAACCCTATGCTCAGCTGCAATCTCAATGAAATGCATCTCATCAGGGGCAGAGGCAGATACTGTCGCTACACTACATTCTGATAGAGCAACAAGATGCTCATATCTTGACAAAGGCTTTGTCAAGAAGAAAGTTTGAGTTCCACATGTAGGATAGGGGTGGTTGATAATCCTTTTCTTGCTTAGAGTAACTGTTGAAAAATGAAGAAAGTCTCAATTTGATTTTGCCTTAGTAAAATTGAGAAAACTCGAATTTCCACATCAACAGATAACTTGGATGAAGTTAACTTGTGTGACATGGCTCTTGTCACTCAATTAGCTTAGTAAATTGAAGTTAAAGGGTTTAGAGTTTAGTTAAGCATGTGTGATTACTAAATTTTTGTAATCTAATTGAGTTTAGTTAAACTAGTTCTAATAGTTGGAGGAACTAGTGGAAGGTCGGTTGTGCAATGGCACAACGGCCTAACTCAGTGATCATCTAGTTAACTAATCAATCAAACTCAAATAACTAGTGCATTCATAGAATTTTAGTTCCCAGATGTGGTGGAGATTTCAAGGTAGTGTAACAAGCGGTTGTAAACTAGTTTGACTGTATAGGTGTTGCATGCAAGCAGATGATCAAACCTTGGGAATTGTGCAATCAATTGGAGGAAAATACCTAAAAATAGGGTTTGTTTCTTTAAGAATTCCGCAAAGAAATAGGGGCCCAAGAAGAGGCGAAATTTGACTACGTCTAGGTCAAAGCTTCTCATTGAGCAGAGAGATAGGTTATTCACTTGTAGGTTGAGCTCATATTGAGCTAAAAATTGCAATACATATTTATTCATTTGATTAATGCAAAGAGGCTTGAGGAGTTTTTCCCAGTTGGGTTCCCCTAGAAAACATATTGTACATGTGTGTTACTTCTTATTGCTTGTCTAAGATTATTGTTCTAGATTGTGAATTGAATTTCGTAGACCAATAGAGTAGAATTGTGTCTCTTGATTTAGATTAAAATTTCTTGAGAAATTTCAATTCTATCACGAAATTTCTACTTTTTTAGTCAAATATGTTTGCCAAATACTTGTAGGAATAACACAAATCTGATTTAATTTTATGCTAATATCATATGCTATTTTCTTTTCCTTTATTTTAATGTGTATTATTTCAAAGTCATACTCACTAAAGAATTCCAGCCAATAAGCTTGCCTAGAATTTAAATTTGGTTGATCAAATAATATATATATATATATTATATATATATATATATATATATATATAGATAGAAGACTAATATGAGAGTGTTTAACTGGAATTTCCTCCCTATGAGATAATGCTTCTACATTTTTAAGGTGTGGATAATGGCTTCTAATTCTAGATCATGTGTAGCATAGTTTCTTTCATGGTATTTATGATTTATAGATTCTTAGATTACTACATGCGCTTTTTGCATTAATACTCCCCCCAAACCTTCTTTACAAGCATCAGTACAGACTATAAATTCTTTGTTGGGGTCATCTAGTTTCAAAATTGGAGCAATGGTAAAACATTTCTTCAATTTTATCAAAATTTTCCTTGCATTTATGATTCCAATAAAATTTAGTTCCCTTGTTCTATAAAGAAGTGATTGGGTAAGCTAATATGAAAAATCCTCCTATGAACCTTCCATAATAACCTGTTATCCACATAAAATACCTAACATTAGACACATCCTTAGGTACTAATTATTTATAATGGCTTATATCTTCTCTGGATCTACAACGACCCCTTATTCATGCCCTAAATAATGAATTTGTTTTTGATAAAATGTACATTTGCTAAATTTAACATATAATTCATTTTCTCTAAGTGTTTGGAGAACCATTTGCAAATGATATTCATGTTCCTCCTCATTCTTTGAATAGATTAAGATGCCATAAATAAATGTAATAACAAATTTCTCTAGATAGGGCCTTTGTACACTATTCAATAGACAAATAAATGTGTTTTAGTCATTAGTGAGTCGGAATAGAAGTAAGACGAACTCATAATGCTGATATTGTGTCTCAAAAGTTGTTTTATAAAGGTCTTCGTCTTTAATCCCAATTTGGTTATATCTGGATCTTAAGTCATTTCTTTTTTTTTGAGAAGATAATAGCTCCTTTGACTCAATAAAATAGGTCATCAGTCTTGGGAAAAGGATACTTGTTATTGATGGTCATTTTGTTGAGCATAATCTATGAAAATCCCAAGGGTTCCATCTTTTTTTTAACAAATTAGACTGGTGCACCCCAAGGTGACACGGTAGGTCTTATAATTTTCTTGCCTAACATTTTTTGTAGATGTATTTTTAATTCCATTAGCTCTAGAATGCTCATTCTATATGGATAATTAGATGTTGGTATTAATCTAGGCATAATATTTATAGTAAAATCGATGTCGATTTTTTTTTTGGAGGTAGTTATGATATTTCTTCAAGAAAGACATCCTTATATTTTATAAAGAAAGATAATTTTCTATAGATAGTTTTTGAGTACTATAATGATGATATTCAATTTTAAATACAAACAATTAACATCCCTTTCAGTCATGCCTTTTTAATTGTAAGCCATATATTTTCCCTACTGATATGGCTCTTGGAATCCCTTCTTGAATAATTGTAGGTTAGGTTTTTACCTTTAATTTTTTTTATTCCCACCAAAAAGTGACTTTGCTAGTTAGCTAATTTGTAGCCGATTTGGTCTTCATATTTATATGGGTAAGTATAGATCTCAAAATATTTTGACATATTCATAATCCAAGCTTCTACTCCTTCAGATTCTCGATCAAAGTTTAGACCTATAATCTTTTTAAATTCACCTTATAATTGGGATACCACCTTTTTCTTCTTATACAAGGAAGCACTACATCCATACTTTTGTTCTTCCATTCATCATCAAGTAAGCTAGGTGTTTGACTTTCACTAGAAGTTATAGATTCATTTTTTTTTGGGGGATTCACTTTTAAGGCTTTTCTTATGAGTTCTTTTAGGTTCTTCACTATTCTTGTTTTCTTGTAATCTCCTTAGCATATAACCAATTTCTCCTGATTATATTTTGCATTCTCTAAATCTGATTTTAGACTATGAACCACTTGAAAAATCTTAGATTCATGTTTATTCTAGTTTCCAATTTCTCCCCCCATCACTCCTATCTTAGTATCAGGCTCTCTAACCCCTCCAGGTGTTTCTACAAAAGTCTATCTATTATTATCTTCAATCATTCTTCAATTTTCTTTTTGTAAGAATTTTGTTTTTTGTATGTTATAGATAAAATAATATTTCAGCCAAGACCCATAAGGCCCAATGTTGTAACCCATAGCTCCAATACCACTATTAATAAACCCCTTACATCATACTTATTTTTTAAAAATAAACACCATATCCATATAATATCTCTTTATATATACTTTAATAGCTTATTAATATTTCCCATTTCTTTATTTTATGTGCTTATATAATGCCCATATCTATACTATGCCCCAACTTAAAACACAAGGTCCTTCCTCATATATACCTCCTAATCTATTTCTCTCTATTGTAAGCTCATTTATTTAGTTAGACTTATAATTCTATAACTTAGACATAAATATTAGAAATAAATTAATCTCCAAGAATAGCCCCAAAGAATTATCTCCACATTGTCTTGTCAAAGATCATGTATTTTTCATAATACCTATGGTCATAATATAACACTAAAGTCTATATCCCTCTATATCATACATGTTGTTCTAAGTATTTGTTGATGGTGCTAGATCCACCAACAATAAGGGGATCTCCCCAATATGAGGTCCCAATTAGACATCACACCATTTGGTGTAGGACTTCCATCCGATATGATGGCCCAGTTGCCATATACTTAGAGATTTGCCTTAGCTCTAGCTATCAACACATGAGAGTGTTGCAATGGTACCTTCGAAAAGCAAGGTGAGGGTGCCTGGTGAGTGTCCAATGTAATCGTGTCTAGGTTCTCTTACTGCAAAAGCAGGAGAAAATTGAGCCTCTAAGTGAGAGGTAATAGTACCACCTAGGAAAAGACACACGTGGACTAGGAAGGTTTTTCCAACATCCAGCAGAATATGCCACAACGGATGTGGCAATCGTTAAAACCAAAGAACAAGGAAATATCCATCTACCATCTAGCGAAATAGGATGTGACGATCATTATAATCGATGAGCATGGAAATTTCTATCTAGTATCCTACAGAGTAGTCCACAAGGATGAGACAACAGTGACAACCATAACAACACATTCCCAACAAGGTAAGAACTAAAACAACTAAAATAGTTAAACTATTTTAATACATGTGAAACAAACATGGAATATTAATGCTCACAAAATAGTCTTACAAACATCCATAAGTGATGCATGGAAAAGTGTTGGCCTGAGAAGGCTTCGATATTAAGAAAAATTTCCAAGACACATATTCACATCATACATCACTAGCCCTAGTAGTGGGTGTTACATAGTATTTTGTCATGCCTCCTACACTTCCCTGTGTCATACCCCGAAGTGGCCAAAACTTGGCAATCATGTAATGTACCCATCCTAATATGCAGTTTAGATCCTCC
This sequence comes from Pinus taeda, assembly GCA_000404065.3. Taxonomy (NCBI): domain Eukaryota; kingdom Viridiplantae; phylum Streptophyta; class Pinopsida; order Pinales; family Pinaceae; genus Pinus; species Pinus taeda. Next base: position 173,228 of record APFE031358156.1, read on the forward strand.
CTAAAACACTGATGGAAAGATGCCTTGAGACTTCCCTGGAGAAGTAGGTTCTAAAATCCTAATTTCAGGATCAGCACAACTGTCACACTGGCAACTAGTGTTGGTTTCAAGTTGAACTATTCTGGCCTCGCACTGCCAGTGTGATTTTCTTGATACCCGTGTTGATCCATAAAGGAAATTTTTCCTAAAGAGGACAAGAAGCTTCATGATTTAGAAGCTTTTAGAACGACAATTTGGAGGTTGTTTGGTGTGGATGTGGTCGAATTATCCCAATATTTCCTTTTGATCTTATCCCCATGAGCTACCTCCTTGAGATGAGGGCATTCTCCTATCTTTGGAGAGATCCTAACTCCCTTTCCCTGCTTATATATTCATCCTCTCCCATTCCCAAATGGTTGGTCATTGGTTATTTGCACCCTTATGTTGAGATAGTGCCTACATGCTACTCATTTGGCTTGGAGAAGGAGTGCTAGGAGAGTTTGAGCTTGGACTTGGCCATTCACTCAAGGAGAGATTATTGACATCAAGGCTTGGTTGTATGCTTCCTCCTTTATTTTATTAATATATGCAATTTTTGGTTCACTTTCCATAAATGTTTGTGTTAATGCATCATTTATCTTAATGCTCCTTGATCTGTTAAGTGGATTACTTTCAATTATGCTTGTTGTATTTGTATGCTTTGTTGTGCCTTTGATCTCTTGTGTAGGTATCCAAATGCTGTGAACGATAGAGCTAAGCCTGAGGCAAGCGATCCAAGGTCTTCAACAAAGGAGTACATTATATCATCAGAATGAGGTAGGCCATCTTCTTCTTCTCTCATTTCGATTGTAATTTATGGAAGTGTCCTTGTAGATTATCACCTAGGTTTCTATTCCCACTCATTGGGCTACAGGGATTGTCTCTGTCCGCAAAGATGATTTTCATAGACAACAAAATGGCGACTCTGCTAGGGAAGCTATAACCCTTTCCATCCATTTCTTTGATCAGATTCTTTGATGAGTTTGACCAACCATCAATTTATTGGCTTGTGTGTATCACTGTAGGTATTTGCAGTCACTAGTTATTGCATGAGAATGTTTGGCTTGCTTTGATCTTGAAGATTTTTTATTTTTTCCTTAGTTTTCTCACCCAGCGCATTTTCTGCTTTTACAGAAGTGCTGACATCGCTGATTTTAAAATTACAGTCACACTGATCTATCTTTCATCTCCCTCTTGCCTTTAACAGGCGCACTGATCTGCAAAGGATAAAAGAAAATTAGGGTTTCTTCTTGTTTTCAATGTTTTTTTACCTCTGTCAGTGATTTTTTAGTGTGACTATAGTGTATTTGTCTTGATTGTCATCCTCGTGTGATTGGAATTTGCCTCTTGGCTTTGCTAAAGTGTTTTTTGAATTTTGAGTGCTTTCTAGGGTTTCTAGGCCACTCTCTGTTCATAGCTTGGTCTACCTCTTTGAGATAGATTACTTCGACCTCTTTGAGATAGATTACTTCGATTCAAGAGTCTTACTATAGTCAAGATACCATCTTCAAGTTGCTTTTGGTTCATGATTGTGAAGTTATTTTCATAAATATTGAGTCATTTTGATGCTTTGAAGATTACTTTTGCTCCATTGTCAAACATAGATTACACTTGCATGCTTTGGAAGGATTGAAAGTGAATGCTTGTTTGATTTCTTTGTTTCGAAAAGAAAAGTGAAAGGTTTCTTTGTTTAAGTATTTTTGAAGGAAATTGCATTTGAAACCATAAGTGAATGAAATTTTCATTTTAGTTTTTCTAGATTGCATTTTTCCTTTGCTAATTGCATTATGAATCAAAACGAAAAGAAAAGAAAAACTCATATAAGTGCATCTTAGTAAAGTTAAAATCATTTTTCTTTCGAAGAGTTGCATTTAGGATAGTGAAAAGTGAAAATATTTTTTACCTTTGGCATTGCATTTGGAAGACGAAAATGAAAGTTAGTGAAAGGCATTTTGCTTGATGCATTTTGTTTGATGCATTATTGATTGAAATTTATTCCCTTTATTAGTCTAGCTTTCATTGAAACGGAAATTTTTCCTTTTCCTCATATAATTTCATCCTAGGATTCAGGTGACATCATTTTGAGCCCAAAACTGAAACATAATTGAAGATAAACATAAAAAATTTACCTCAATTAAGCTAAGGAGCATTTGTAACTTAACACAAAAATTTAGAGGTCTAGGCTAGAGACGTGTTCCAACATCTATAAAGCTAGCAGTTGTTGTTAACTACATGCATTGTATCCTGGGGGTGAAATATTGTTCCATTACAGAAGTATATCGAAGGTTCTCTAGTACTTTCAGGTATAGCAGAGGCACTTTAGTATGGAAAGTATATGGGAACGTTCTCACTGAACGGTTATGCATTAGACAATGCTAACACCAACTTGTGCTCCCCGTATCGTCGCGTATATATTGGGAGACCCCACTAGGTTGCTATCTTTTAGCCATAGGAAACTGAGTATGCTGCCTTGTAAATGTGATACACCAAACACAAAATTTAGGGAGATTGGTCGTCGTACATTAAGTCCTTGGTTTCGTCTAAGGTGTATATAGCGGTTCACGAATACTTGGTAAACCCTTTTACCTAGATTACCCCATTTTGATTTATTTTTGTTAAAGTTCTAAAATAAATTAATTAATCACAGAAAAACATCCTTCCCATGGAAATACTCCTTAGTAGATCTTAGGTTGATACCAATGGAAATATTTCCTGAGTCTACCAGTCAAGGAATCCCCTTTGACGGGAATCCTAGTCCTTTTCCTTCTTTTGGAAATACTGGGGCTCCTTATATGGAAACACTGTCCCTTCCTAGATTGACCATTGGTCTACCTGTTTGGTTTTCAATATCAATGATTCTGAGTGTCCAAAATTCTTTTCAACCATGTTCTCCTCCACCTCAATGCCATCAACCTCATGTTGATCCTAAAGTTGACTCCTTGCCTTCTTTGCCTATTTCTTTTCTTCGTTCTTCCTCTTCGCCTGGTTAAAGTCTAGATTCTAGTAACAAGGAAGGTAAGAAGAAGAAGAAGAGGACGAAGAAGGAGAAGGCAAATAAGAAAGGGGGAAACCAAGAAACCATTGCTACAGATGTAACTGATATAGAAAAATCTTCCAACCAACCACAAAAATTAAAATTCCCTTGCATGTTATATAAGGGTGACCACCTTCTTCGAAACTGTCCTAGTATTCCTAAGGTCTTAGAAGTGTGGTCCATAGGTTTAAATTGACCATTGTCATCAGACTCTGGAGATCATGCTAGTGATAAAACTTCAACTAGTGATAGTAAATCCCATGGGAAAAGGGAAAAGTCAAATTTCCTAGTAAGTTGTGTGAAGATAATCATCCAATTCACCTTTGTCCTCTTATGGATGCAGCTTCCAAAGAGTTGGAAAACATTATAGCTTCCTAGCCTCATCTTTCGGTTGGTTATCGAAAGCTTTCCCCTGATCCTTCACTGGTTGATCCAGTGTTTGATAAAAAGTCGTCTTTGGTCAACCCCGGTCTCTTTGAAAGTGAGTATCGTGAGTCCATTCTTAACCAACCATTGGTTGAGAAAATGGTAGACTTGGCTCCAACTTCAGTTAACTGTACCTTTATGGTAGAGAGTGAACCTCATACTTCTCAGATTCTTCTGATTTCTTCAGTTTTGAATGAACTAGAGGGAATTCCTCCCGTTCCTAAGCTGCATCAGAGCAGTTATCCCGTTCCCATAGAGAAAGAGGGCAGCTCTCACATTCCTATGACACCCCATATGAGTAGTTTAGTCACTTATTTTGATTGGAGTCAACTAGCATGATATCATCTTCTGTCTTATGTGCCTTTCCAGATTACAGTACAAGCTTACCATATGGTTGTACCTAGCACAATCATAGATGAGGGCACATCTATGAGCATCTTGTCCTCAACTTCTTGGAAAGCTTTAGGTTCTCCTCAGCTTGTCCCTTTCACCCAGAATATGTTAGCTTTTAATAGAGGAACCATTCAATCATTAGGGATTCTTCCTAAGTTACCTATTACTTTGGGAGGAAATATTTTCTATGTAGACGTGATGGTTGTCCAAGGCCCATTGGATTTTAATCTACTCCTTGGTCGTGACTATGTCTATGCCATGGGAGCTCTTATTTCCTCCCTCTTTCGAGTGATGTGTTGAAGCATTGTGATCATTGATAAACTTACATTCATTGGTCTTGAATCAACTCCCAATCAACCATCATCCCTAAATGGTTCTTATGTGCAAGTGGTGTCACCCCCGCCACAGGTTAATTACGTGGCTACCTATTCCATGCCCACATCTACTAATGATTTAGTTGGTGATGTAGTATGACATGTATTGGGGGCATTGGAGCCTGATTTTTCCATTGGATCCCTAGACATGTATCACTTCTAGAGTGTTGTTCTCCCATCTGATGAAAACCTCTTGGAATCCATGGCCTCTTTTGATCTATGATCAATGTTTTGGAGCAGATTTCCTTGTCTTGTGCCAAGCTCGTTAAAAAATGAAACAAGGGCCATGAGGATAGTTCTTTTACTATATCAACCTCATTAAAAAATGAAAGAGGTCCCATGAGGATAGTTCTTTTACTATGTCAACATTGTTAAAAAAATGAAATATATTTCATGTGTATGGTTATTTTCTTGTGTCAAGCTCATTAAAAATATGAAACAAATCCCCTTCCAATTCGAGTCTTTGATTAGATCTCGTAAAATCTCAGTCGAGTATTTCATTTGATCTTGTAAGTAAACCTTCATTCCATCCACCTGTTAGTAACCAGTAGTCTACTTAGGTGAATGAAATGAAGCCTGGGGGGCATGTACCTCGACTTGAGTCATTATGTTGGGGGCATGCAAGCTTATCTCAAGCATAGTTTATCTTTGTTTCAAGATTGTGTAAAAATGAAACCAAACCCAAGCATAGTTTGTTTTTGTTTAAAGTTTGTGAAAAAATGAAACCATCTTTGGGGTATACTCAAGCATAGTTTCCCATGTTTCAATCTTGTGTAAAAATGAAACCATTTCCCACTTTACATCTTGTGATTGCCATTTTTATCAGCCTATTTTTCTAGATGAGCCTTGGTTGTTCATTCCATCATCACCATCTCTTTGGCCGATCATACACTTTCACTTGGTTGTTTTACCCTTGGCTGAGGAAAATCTACAATAAATGATCTTAATATCTAGCCTCTTGACCTTTGTGTGTTTTGAATAGTTCCATCATGACCGAAACTAGTTGCTATCCTTTTATACCACTTGTTCTTCCAGGTGGAGTCATCTTTCAAATATTTTCTGACTCTCAAAAAATGAAAAGATTATCGAGTACTTGTCTTTTAGAACTCATTAAAGTAAATTAAATGATGTCTAATCAGTATAAGTTTAACCCTTTTCTAGATTGAGATAGATGATTCTACAAAAAAGGAACACCTTAGTCGAACATGGCTAAGAGGTTCTCTCGAATATTATTTTCTACCTTTCTGAGTTCGAGAGACAAATTACGAAAAGGGACATGGTGGAGTTTTATTTTTCATCTCTTTTCCAAACTATATAAATATGAAAAAGATATCGATTTATTCTTCCATCGGAATCTTAAAAATTAAACGGTGAAAGACTTGTCCCCATGACAAGACCGAGTTTCTCCTTCCTAGGGCTCATAAAACTTACTAGGATGGATTCATTCGAAGAATTAACTTATCCAACAAGCATATGATATCCCCTTCAAGGTTGTAATAAAAATAATTGGGGTGCTCACTAGAAATAGTGGGGAAAAAATGAAAGTAAAAAATCTCTTGTATAGCTAGCATGTCGCTCTTGAACATCATCTATTTCTCGTGTTGGGTTTGGGATATCCTCACTCAGTTTCTTGTGTTTCCAGGTTTGGGATTCATTTTTTCCTCTCATCTGACTATTCCATTCCATCATCATGACCCTTGGTCTTACGTTGAGTCAAATGCTACCACACTATGGAGTCATGTCACTGATATGTTCAAGAGAAGTCATATCTATAGTTTGTTACCTATACATTGTCTGCCCTCTTGCCATAGTCTTGGATCATACTTATTCATTCCAATTTTTTCCTTGTTTCATGTCAATGATGAGGCAATCCCTATGGCTCTCCTTCGATGGGTCACTTCCTATCGACTTCAACTCACTCTTCAGGAAGATGACTTAGAGACTCCCTTTCAGTACCTTAGAGCTTGCATGCCTTAATGGCAAGTTCTTCATGTCTAGCGATAGGTTGTCATTATTAACCTTAGATCAGATGATTCCATGAGTGTTTGACTTCAGCTTCATTTTCACATTCACATATTGTACATTCGTACCTTGAGGACCATTTTCATTATTGGTGGTTTCTCTCGTGCCTAGTAATGGTCCACATCATGGGCTAGTAATCAGGTGGTTTTCTAGCATGTTTGACTTCGACACATTTATTCGCATGTTAGAATTTGTACTTTGATTGGGTTGGGATGGAATGCAAGACCTTGAGTTTTGTCTGATATAACTCAAGTTGCATGAAGTAATGTATTTTTCATGATTGTACACATGTCTCTTTTATACGGATGGTTGTGACCATACCATGGGACTTTATATTTATGATGATGATCCTTCTATAGTGGGTGGTTGTGTCCATACCTTGGATGTTAGACTTAAAAATGATCCTTTTCATTTGGATGGTTGTGCCCATTGTTATATAGGAAAATGACCTCCTCATCAACTAAGAGGACAAAGACATCATGACTGAAGGACTGACTGAGTTCACATGCCTAGTTGTCAAGCTAATGTTGTCTAGACACTGTCGACCTACTTTATAAAGCTTCTCAGCAAGCTTAAGGGTGCGTTATTGCCTAGGATAACTCTACTTGCTACCTCCAGAACAATGTTAGTGAACATACATCAAGTTCTATGGGTTAAAGGAGAAAATTGACTGAGAAAATATCCCTAGATTCTCTCCTATGTTAGCTCATAAAAGCAGGGAAACATCAAAACTTGACCTGGTTGGGGGAATTACTAATTTCTAATGGAGTATGTAAATGGGAAAGAGCACTAAAAAATGGAAACATCACTACTTTTGTCTAATGGAACTCATGAAGGACTTGGAAACCCTAACCCTACATGTTATATATGCAAGGATTGAGCCATTGTAAAAGGGGTCAAAACATTTGAAAGGATTGCCTATTTGACTGTCAAGCAGAGTCTTAAACTAAGGCATCAGAAGAGGTTAAGAAGGGAGAGAGAGAGAGGAGATGGAGTGGTAAGGGAAGGTTGATGCAATTGATGGTTGTAATCACTCTTTCTACATCAATATAGAACTCCAGTTGTGTTTTCCACTCTGTGATGTTGGTAGTATAAACTTGTTTATATGCTAATCTAATATCTTCTAGCGTGAGTGGCTTAGTTATATGCAACTAGATATCCTTTATATGTTCATGGATTTGTTTATCAAGGTTTTATGTTGTGATATTATGCTTGTCTTTGCTATGTGCAGGTTTTGATATGGAACCAGCTCAGGGGTCTTCCACCTAGCTGCATTACGCTCTCCAACAACACCGCACTAAGACCCGAGGTAATAATTCCCTCTCGCTTTGATATCCATTTTTTAAACATAGATATGCATGTATCTTTATGACAGCTGCAGCTAATCTAACTGTCTATCAAGGATCTCGGGAAGATCCTTGAGGGCTTTCTACAACACCAAATAGACGTGCATTAATCCATATAGCTGAATTGGTGACTCCAATGGGGACTACACTTAGTTCCTGGTTTTTCCCAGAAATTTCCTAGATCTCTCTTTCTTCCAGGCCTTCCTGTACTTCTTCATTGCCTTTCCGACCACTCAGGACCATAGAACACCCTTCTTTCAATGCTCAGCCCTAGATCTGATCCCCACAACCTATTTTTTTAATTTTTTTCCTCACTAACGCAAGTTACCAGTGAAAACAGTGACTTATAAGGCACTGTGCCCTCACCAACAAAGAGTTAGTGTTGAAACTAACTCTCTGTAGCCTCTAGTACAAAGAGTTAGAAATTTCTTGATAAACATCTTACCATGTGAACTCATGGGTTGGGAAATATGGTTATAGACTGATCAGGTATTTGCAGCTACACTTGTTTGATTTCTCTGTGTCCTGAACAATTTTTTTTTTAAAGAAAATAGCTTTACTTCTTAAAGTTTTTGTTTTCATTAAAAGAAAAAAAAACAAAAAAAAAATTATTGTCTTCTGCTTAGCTAGTTAAGTTCTGCATTATTTGGTTTCAATAGTTGTTAGTGAGCATTGAAGTTCTGTTGGTTATGCTAGTGTTGTACTAAATAGGATGCATGGAATGAATATTGATATATGAATGACTCTCCCTTTGTAGAAGCAACTTATTAATCGAAAGTGAAAATTTACAAGCATTGTTTTTGCATGATTTGAGTCAAAGTCCCATATAATTTCATACGTCAACACCCCTAACGAATACTCTAATGAAGTACATTTAAAATCTACCTAATAAAATCAATCAACAACTCTTTTTAGAGTAAACATAGTTTAGTTTAGGCTAAGATCTTGGGATAAGCAGTGTGAGTTAACTGCCCAAGATCATACACCGAAATTAGTGTCATTAAAAGAGAGAAATCCTTCTGCGCTCATACTATCCGGGACCACTCCAGTAAAAGCAGAGCTAAATAAAAGACAACATCAGACTGTAAGTGAAGGTAGCTCGCCTTTGCTTACATCTCCTTTTGGTACTCTGTGTATTGGGGATCTCTTCAGGGATATCGGAGCTGATTCGGGGACTGAGGTATCCTACCCACACAACGTACTGTCTGTGACTATGTCCCCCCCGTTAGTGTCTATGATTTGAGTATCCTTAGTGGCCATAATTTTAGGGACTAACAAAAGGTGAATAGGCTGGGTTGCCCTGGTACCTAACACATACGAACCTACTCTGTCTTCGTTTTTTGGGAGGGTGCTCACCTTCACGAGAGTACTTGGCCTCTTAATCAGAGGTTTGCGTGAAGCTCTAGAGTAACCGTAATTGTACATTTCGCCAGCTCTCTCTATTATTCATTGTGATACTGGGTTTCATCTCCAATGATCAGTGCTTATTAGACAAGCTCATTTCCCTCTTCTTATTGATTGATTTACTTAGTCTATTTTTTATTTTTTAGGCACCAAAAGTGTTATCATTGAGACTTTAATAAACATCACTATAAAATTTACTGATAAAAATTATTAGCCACTTTGGCTACATCCGACCCTTGTCGTCAATCTAGACAGTTGTTAGGACTTCCCCCACTCACTATGGAGGATCTGCCAAGCTCCAGTGAACCAGATTCCCTATCTTTGGGAAATTAGTCTCCGAGATCTCACACAGAATCAGTTTGGACATTCCACGATTCAAGCTTACTGGAAGATGTCTTTACTAAAGGATTTCTTCCTCCATACAATCCTCTGATCACAAATCCGTTAGGCCCACTCTTGGTTCTCGTTACATCTGTACCTCCCTTTTCTTCAGTTGGAACACTTCCACCCATTTCATTGACGACTAATGGGTCATGGGGTTTTTTGGACACTTTTGGTCCCCCACCACTTCTCTAGTCGACAGTCAGTACCACACCTCTGATGGTGAACCCTGTTATCCCATTTGTCCCAGGTTCAAACCCTATCATGAGACCCTCCACAAGTGGAACCCAATATATTCCGGGTTCAACCCCTTTTGTGTCAGCCCTTGGACCTTCGACACGTGCTACATACAACGCTCCTTATAATGCTCAATATATCACAATTAGCATGGGTCCCTTCAACCAAAAATATGGTTGGCATCCATTGTATAGTTCTAACCCACATATTCAGGTAATTGGGGGCACCACTCCCAATATGCATATACCAACCGGGAGCGTAACAGTTCCCCCTCCATTTTTAGGTGTGCATGGTCAGTCATTGATTGGCATGAACCCTCCTTATGTTAGTCAAGGACCTATGGTTAGTTATGTGGCCAGCAAGAACCCTCAAGGAGGTCATAATCAATCCATGGGGGCACCCTACTCACAACCTCAAATGAGTCAAGGGGGAACTACTTATCCTGGGGACACTTCTATCCCCCAACCTAACAATCCCTATGGAAACCCACAATACAATACCATACCCCAAGGCACTTACTATACCATGCAACCTGTGTATAATATTGGGAACAACACAGTGGGAGGACTGCAATGATCCTCACGTCATATGTCATCACATTGGTCCAATTCGGGAGCATCAAACACTTTTCCTTTCTTGGCAATGCTTGATATCACCAAATTGTACAAACTTACAAATGACCCCATCTATCATAACTTACTTTGGTCACCAATCCTGCATTAAATACCAAAAGACATCCCGAATTTCAAAGGGAAAAAAGGGGAGGATTTGGGTACACACATGACCACCTATCATCTATGGTGTGTTTCTAACTCCATGGTGGAAGATAGTATCTGGCTATGTCTCTTTCCCCGCACCCTTACTGGCAATGTAGCCAAGTGGTACATTGAGTTACCATGTGCGTCAGTCAATACCTTTGGTGCTCTAGTGATGGAATTCTTAAAGCACTTCCAGCTACCTGTCTGCTATGAAACTAGGATGGAACTCCTCACTTCATTACATCAGGATAGCACCACCCACATCCCTGATCATATACACGAATGGAGATGTAGGGGGAGGTTAGTAAAAGCTCCCCTCCCAAACTATCTCTTAGTGGATTGGTTTTGCAAGTCTCTACTCCCCTAAACCGCTAAGGATGTCACCTTAGGTGGTGCGGTCATAGAAGACCAATCCATTCGTCGTACCCAGCACTTAGATCTGATATATTTTCAGTTTGGCACTCTATATGACATAATTCCCAATGCTCCTCACAACTCCAATGCTTCTGCTACTCAGCAACCCGGAGCGCACACTGATGGGATTATTGGTGCAACCTCTGGGGCTGCTGTAAAATAACACAGCAGTCACATTGCCCAAATGTTAGTGGACCCCTCTACCAAATTGACTGCTCTTCCTACCACCGTGATCAACTCTGTGTAGTCTACACAAAAACGCGGTGGTAAGAACAAGAAGAATAAGAAAAAGACCATTCCTTATGATGAGCAGTCAATAAGGAAGCAAAACCCAAAGCAGAAGGTTGTTGCACCCTCTAATGATGGAAAGGATAAACCTACCAGATTCCCTTGCAAAATCTATTCCGAAGACCACATGACCTATCATTATCCATGTCTTAAGGAATGCAAAGATTTCATTGCTAAAAAGGACACTTGCAGGACCCCTGCTATCTTGAATAATCCTTTCCCCACTTAGCAGCAATAAAACCTTATTGTAAACCAACCCTAACCCCCACAAGGGGGCAATGGTGGTTCACAACATCCTTCAGTTGGTGAAGGACTCTCTACCACTTACACCTTTGAAATGGTAGATCTACAAACCAGAGCCAAATCTTATGGAGCTCTTGTTGCTCATGTAGAGGAACCTTGCTCAAGTCAAAACCCACCGTCGCCTAACGATCTTCATATCGAAAGGTCGGTTGCTAACCTTGTGATTTACACCCCTAAAGGGGCACTTCGACACACAATGCACAATACATTTGCACGTTCCGCCCAAAACTAAAGCATTGTAGAAGACTTGGTGCAAGCGCCATCAACTATGTCGGCGCTTGAAGTATTACAAACCTGTCTAGCACAAAGGAAAGCTATGCTTTTGGCTATTGGTGGTATCGACCTTCAGGATTCCATACTTGCAATTTTTGACATGGAAAAATGTAAACCTCCCCTTTCTCACCATCTTGCATTTCAGGTGCAAATTTTTTCAGAAGGTAAAGGAATACATCGAACTGTCATTGACGAAGGTGCTTCAACCTACGTAATGTTGGCTTCATGTTGGATTGCTTTGGGTTCCCCAACCCTATCCCCACCATCAAATTACCTTAAAGCTTTCGAGGACCACACTTTCATCCCAAAAGGTTATCTAGCTAGCTATCCCATCACCTTGTATGGGATAATAGTAACGGTGGACATCTAAGTCATAGATAGAAAGCTTGACTATAATCTCTTGTTGGGTTGCAGTTGGGCCTACGCCATGACTGCCATTGTGTCTATTGTCTTTTGCATCATCCTATTTCCATTGGATGGAAAGGTAGTCACAGTGGACCAACTGCCCTTTTGCACCCTTGATTATCCCCCATTACCCAGAAGCTTTATACCCTTAGTGGGTGGTGTACCTGACTCTTACATCAGTATCGGTATTGGTCTACTGAAGGGCTCTTCCTTGATGGATTGTTTCCCTCTTCTGCAGCCAATGATTCCATAGGCGGTCAATATGGTTTCATCCATTCCTCATGAACCGACCGATTCTTGGATCCTACCAGCCCCTCAAATATTAACACTTACGGAGAACAAATGCCACTATCACTAGCTAAATTGGCCTACCAAGCCATTCAATCTACATCTAAGTCTCTGGTCACTTTGGTCATGGCCAGTGGTACCACTGCCCCTCCCATAATGGCTCCTTCTTTCGATCCCCTCAATGAAGTCCTACTTACAGACTAGTCTATTAAAGAGATCATGAGTTTAGAAGAGCAACCTTGGGAGGACTCGCACCATCATGTTTCGATATCTGATTCGGACATGATGCCTCTTCAAATCCTTTCATCTGAAGCACCTGAAATCGTTTCCTCACCATATACGACTATCCAAACTTTGGACTCGGAAGGAAACATGGGCAATATTTCAAAGTCATTGCTCATTGATATTTATGTCATGATAGGCATCGTAGAAAACATCTAGGTTGGAGAAGATTGCAATCCTGAGGACATTGCAAGCTTCACCTACCTTTTTAAGGAATACCGTGATGTATTCACTTGTTCTTATGAGGAAATTCCCGACATAGATCCTTCTATTGTCGAGCATGAGATCAAGATATACGACAATGCTAAACCTGTCCGCCAAAGGCTTTGACCATTCCACCCCTGCAAACTAGTAGCCATCAAGACTGAGGTGGAAAAGTTGTTACGTGTTGGTTTCATCTATCTTGTTCCCTTAACGGAATGGGTTTCCAATCTGGTTCCTGTCGATAAGAAATAAGGAACCATTTGTGTATGTGTCGACTATCAAGACTTGAACGTTGCGTATCCAAAGGATAATTATCCGACATTGCTCATCGACCAAATCATCGATGACTGCATCATTTGTGAATCATTCTCATTCATGGATGGATTCTCAGGTTACAACCAGATTGCTATAAAACCCAAAGACTAGCACAAAACCGCCTTCATTTTCTCATGGATAATCTTTACCTATCGAAAAATCCCATTCGGTTTAAAGAATTATGGAGCAACATTTCAAATAGCCATGGACTACGCATTTCACGATATCAAACATATCGTTCAAGCTTACTTGGATGACCTTCCAACCCATTCCAAAAAGTGAGCACAACACCTAGATCATTTAAGAGCTATCTTTCTTAGGTGCTGGTTTTATAACATACGTCTAAATCTGCATAAATGCATTTTATTTTTCAAGTCTGGATGCTTACTTGGATTCATTGTCTCCAAGTACAAGATTAGGGTTGATCTCAATAAGGTAAAGGCAATTACTCAATTTCCCAAACCACAGTCTATTCTGCAGCTCCAACGTTTGCAAGGGAAAGCAAACTTTTTACGACGGTTCATCGTAAACTATGTTGATTTGACAAAAGGCTTTATGAACCTATTTAAGAAGGGAGTGTCATATCTGTGGGATCATCAAGCTCAATGATCATTTGATGCCTTGAAAAAGGCACTTATATCAACCCCACTCCTTAGCGCTCCCAATTATGGGCGTGACTTTCTTCTATACCTGCTAGCCTCGCCATCCTCTCTAGGAATGGTCTTCGTTCAAACTCATGATGACCAGAGTTAACATGTGATATATTTTCTGTCAAAAGGCTTGGTTGGGTCTTATCAAGTAATTGGAGGAAAATATTCAAAATGGATCATGATCCTCCAACAATTTGATTTGGTTTTCATTGTTGCCAAGGCGAAAAATTCCTTAGTCTTTGTCGAACTTCTGTTGGATTTTCCCATGGTCGATCCTAACGAGATAGCCCATGATCCTCTTCTGGATGAAGCTATCTATCTTATCGACACTACTGACCCTTGGTATGGTGACATTCTCGTATACCTCCAAGCGCAATGGTTCCACCCTGAGCTATCGTCAGGTTACCTTCATTGCATCTACCACCAAGCACGGCACTATTTAGTGCTTAACGATACATTATATCGCTGTGGTGTAGATACAGTTCTTCGACGTTGCCTCACTCATGAAGAGTTGGAACACGTTTTAAATGACTGCCATGCTGGGGCATGTGGTGGTCATCTTTCTGGCAACACCTAATTATAAACACACATTGGCAATGCCAAAGTGCCTACTAATAGAGCCTACTTCTCATGAAATGATAACACTGCTCTACCTATCCTCTGAAGAAGAACCAAAAACTGCTCAGGCACACCAACTATGTGTCGCTGCATATGAGCGGGGATATCCCTCATAAGAAGTGGGGGCACACCCATGCTCAAGCCCTCCAGGTTCCTCAAAACCTCGCTAAGGCTTTTAGCATCACCCCCCGATCATGTAGTTGGCCTCCCCGCCTCATTTGGCGAGGTTCGCCTGCAGGTCGTACCGTTGCCACATCTATGTCAAGTAAAAAGCTTCATCTCAGTACTTGTTCACCCATAAAATCAACAAAAAAATAACATAAATATTAAAAAGCTTAAAAATAATTTAAGTATTTCAAAATCATTCTTACCTTGAGGCCCCCAGTTGGTCCCAAGAGGTAGAATCAAGTCAGGTTCGCTGATGAAGTTGATTCCCTCATAAGCATAGTCGTCAATCATCATAATCTGGCCACTAAGCCATTCGAAGAAATCTTCTTTGAAAAAGTGTCAGATAGGTCCTCCTCCTATGCGAGGATCAACTGATGCCCATTGCCCTATCTCGGCTCCCTCAGATCAAAGGGACCTAAGCTCTATGCACAGATCATTTATTTTAGCAAAATCTTTACATAAAATCTCACAGGATTAATGTCATTCGAGGCCAAGTTAGAATTAAGAAATGTGATGGAATAAAAAGTGTTGAAACCCATTTTGATAAGATGCAAGACACCAATGACCTGATATTGTATCAAACACTCATGCACACATTTAAATGTTGTAATATAATGCAAGATAAGATGATTTAATTATTGCATAGTGAATGAACACAATTTTTTAGATAAGAAGAGATGATCAACACAATTATACTACTGATAAATATTTGAGAAGTCAAATACTCTACATGTAGACATTTAATATTTGAGATTAGAGAGAATAAACATTATATTAAAAATATAGTACCACTATATAATCACAAGTCGTAGAAATAACAAAGATAAAATGTGAGAAATGAAATTCAAGTTCGAATAAGAGGAAAATGATGTTTGACCCTCTCTTTTGAATTTTTCCATGTCTCATTAGAGGATTTTCATGGTGTTGTTTAATTATGTTTCTAGGTGTTTTTTTTTGTAAGAATCAATTTTTCAAATTAAAATGTCGATTATAATAGTAGAAAGACTCACATTGATGAAATTTGTGCAAAACATTGCATTGTGGTTCGAGGCCTAAACTTTGTGTAGTCTTCTTTCAAGGGAAGGAAGTGAAACCTCCTAGACGTTGCCCTCAAACTGCAAAACTTGGCTCAGATTGTTAAGACATCAATGCAAATCACAATTAGTTTATGCTATCACCTATCATGACTGATATGCTCCCCCTTCAAAATTTATATTTTGCAGATCTTACAGATGTTTTCATTTGGAATACACTAGAATGTACAATCTACAAGGTGTGGAATAAAAGATAACGTGACTACAAGATTTTGTGACAAATGGAGCACAATACATACATTCTGAAAGAAACCTTTTGTGCTCCAAATGGAGCACTATATATACAACCCAAGAGAGATCTTCCAACTTCAAGATTTGGATCACATTGCTGAGACATCAATGAAATCACAAGTAGTTTTGGTTGGTACCTATGATGATTGATATTCTGCTCACTTCAAATTTTATATTATGTAGAAACTACATATGTTTTCATTGAGAACAACCTACAAAGGGGTGAAATAAAAAGTAACATTCATGGCATGCTAAATAAATAGAAACTTTTATGACAAATGGGGCACAATACATATCTTTTGAAAGATACCTCTTCTACTCTAGATGGAGCACAATCCATATAGTCTGAAAGAGACCTTTTGTACTCTTGGGACTAGTAGTTATTTTTTTAACATAAGAGATAACCTCGAATATTGTGAAAAAAGCGTGCTGTAATTTTATAACTGTAAGTTTGTAATCTGTACAAAATATTATCAAATCCCTAATGTATGGCAGATTGAATAATTAACAGGACATCATGAGATAGAGAGTTCTATGCACAAATCGTTCAAAACTTTGATCATATCAAACTTTTGAAGTCATCCATTCATTATTTTAACTACACATTTTTCAGTCATAATGTTGTCAACACAGATGTAATACCCTCTTTTTGAACCTTGTAATATATTTTATATGATAACCTATATAAATTATGTTATGGTTATTTGTCACATGTTAAGCCATGTGGAGTAAGTAATATATAATGCGTATGATGTAATTATTTTGTACATGTTCCCAACATAGAGCCAAATGTTGAAACCCGACTAAAGAATGTTAAACGTTAGACTTAGTTGTATTCTTTAAGTTAGGTGGTCCATAATTCAACCTGTCAAGTTGTATTATGAAATGGAAAATAAGAATGATAATGTAATGAATTGGTCAAAACTACTAGGAGCATGGGGGGCATATGAACCAGCAAGAGGAGAAAATATGGGGTGTTATATGGGATGGATTACATGACTGGACAAGATTCATCTCATACTTGTATAAGTTAGTGGAGAAGAAAAGACAAAGGTATTCATATCCTCGTGTTCTCCAGCTATGAGATAGAAGGCGCACATATGAAAAAAATGATCCTTGTCCTTGTTCCTACATGATTTCTTAATTATTAAAGAATCCACTTGTCATTGTCATTAGGTGTCATTGAGACACCCAATGTTTCACCACTTGTATTTTTTATTAAGTATGGGTATATTTCAACCTTCTCTTCCCATTTATGTTTATGTTTCTCTCATGATCATGCTCTACTTTGTTATCCCTGTGCTTAGATAATGCCCACGAGCCTTAGAAAATTTCCATTGAAGTGTTATATTGTCTGATTGCATAGGTGAGTAAGCTCAAGGAAAGATAGTTGCAATAGATATAGTCTAATCGAGCTGCGCTACTAGAGATCCAAACATTATGCTTAGATTATGCATATGTGCCTTCGAAATTTTACATTGGAGTGTTACACTATTTGGATGTGATAACGAGTAAGATTGTTGGTTTTTCCATTTAATTTCTTGGCTCTTAGCTCTAAATGGTTTCACCTCTACCCATGAGTCTCCTTATTGACCTGTGACCCAGAACCTTGTCACATGACTAACAAAATATTCATGACGGACTCTTTAACTAGAAGGGATCCACCTATTGTTAGAAAGTGGTGGAAAGAAAGGTGTCCAAATAATAGAGGGGTGTTGAAGGTATTGGAGGTGAAGTGTTTGATAAACATGTGCAAGAAAAACAAATACTAAAATAATCTAAGTCATAATAATAACAATGAAAACACACATCATACATATAATTACTGTGGAAACCCCTAACTAGGAAATCCATCCTCACTGAGAGTTGCACTTCTTTGTCTCTTTGTATTAAGTCTACCATTTACAATACAATCATTTAGGTGTTCTACAACACCTAAAGCCTTAATCTATTAACTTATGTTAAATTAGAAGCCCTAATCCCTTAACTAGAATTAGAGTATAATGGGCTACCATTGGTTGAAAAAGAACAAATCATACAAAAAAAGCCCAAAATTCTCTTTCGAGGGCATTGCACCTGAACCCCTAGTAGGGACTTGATAGTCCTCTTATGCCCTACCATTTAGGTTGGAAAGGGGGGAGGGTGGTGGTGGAGATGGGGGATGAGACTAAGTCTACCTAAAAAGAGTACAACACAGGTCCAATAGAATGATCATAGTAAATGTTTATTTTTCAAAGTTATGTAATGGTGCAGGGAGTAGATTTGGGTTAAGATTGAAATATATATTGGTATTAATTTTTGGCCATTATGTTTCATAGTATGGTTTTGGCTGATTTATTTGGTAGGCAAGTGAAACACACTCTTATTCCATGGGTTTCCATGTTTTCTACATTTCTAGACAAGTATATTCATATTCTACACATTGTAACCTTGGTTACAGATTCTTGGGAATCATTTGTACATTTAGTTGAAGGTATTCTCCATGTTTCTAAAATTCATATTAGCATATCATTGTGTAAAATGGAGGATTATTAGAAATTCTTTATTGAGTTGTATCCTGGGCTAGTTGGAACACATAACAGTGAATTTCACAAGAACCTAGCTATATTTATGATAGCTTGAGTTATCATATCTATGTTGAATTATACCATCCCTGTTGAGTTGGTTGCTTTCCATTCAAAAGGAAAAGCACTTTGAAGTTGTAGATGATGATGTTTGGAATGATATCCTTAGAACTTCCTGAGCACTTGTTGAGATGCCAAAGACGGAAAGTTAGTCTTATTCATGTTTCCCATTGCAATTTCAAGTTATTTGGTTTTTACATGAGGAAAGAATCTTTAGAAATATGACACTGAACTAGAAGTAATGTCTAAAAGATGATCTTCAAATTAACCAAATATAATATAACATGATTTTTAGACGTAGGGTATGAGTACATTATGAAAGGTTTTGTTCATTCTAAAATAATAATATTTAAACTTTTAAACATGTTTAGGGGCTTTGAATATTGATCAACATTGCCATAGTGTGGAACAATACCAAGTATTCCTTGAGCATGATTTCCTTAAAACCTTAAGAGTGAAGCTTCCATACACTGTCAAGTGTATGCACACAAACACTATGATACATTTCAACTAAGAACTTCCATTTAACGTGACCAAGAAGAAACTACACTATTTTGGCTATTCAATGGACTATAACATATTTCCATGCTTTGCAAAAATCTTTTAGGTAGGAGGCCATGAGTAAGGGAGGTTATCTATAATGATAATATCTTCTAGGGTTCTAGGTATTCCCAAGAGAAAATCATATCTGAGGGTTCATGGATATTTCTCGGTGCCTTAAAGGAGGGAAATGAAAAATGAACTCTAATGTATTGACACCTTATTGGGTTTTTTAAGTGGTAATTCAATGCCTTAAAATGGCGGCCTTATTTGACTTATTTTTATGTTGGTGACTGTAGAAGCCTTATGGATTTGATCATATATGGTGCAGTCTGTAGACATCAAAGGGAATAAAACTACCTCACTAGTTGGTGCCTTATATGTTGATCAATTTTCCATGTACTTCTTTTCCTGTGGATATTGTTCTTGTGAATATGTGGAGAATTTATGAATGTTGATTTCCTTGACCACCAAACTATTATGTGTCTTGAGAAACACCTGAAGATGTTAAAGGCCCTTGATGAGCTTTGATAGCGATGTTATAAGGTTGTCTTTCTTGGTATGTTTTGGTAGTTACACTTTGTTATTTAGCTTGTTTATAACTACTTTTGACATCCTATCTCTATAGGTAATACACAAGAAGTGCTCATTGTTAGCTCCTAAATTATACTGCTACATAATATCCACAAAAAATGGTAATTTTCACTCTTTAGCCCTAGTTCAAGTTACCATAGAATGTCAGTGACACTCTCATGCAGTTAAAGAATGTATGTTATTGGAATTAATAGATGTTGAAATTCTTCAATGGAAGCCAAACTTTAGATGGCATGTACGTAATACACTCAACCGTAAAGTTTATAAAGCTACCAAATTAAGGGCTCACACTCTACAGAATGAATCATAATTCAATTGTTGTAGGAAATTGGTTGGAAGATAGTAATTTTAGGGTTTTTTATGAATAATAAAAATTGACATGATTAGTAGTATTTTATTTTTGGAATTTTTGATTATGCACAACTTAGTTTTTGAAATGTTTGAAAGAGTGTAAAAGTATGTTTTCAGTGAATCTTGACATATCCTTAAGGATTTTGATTGACAAGTGTTCTTCATTAGTTTGATCTTTCCATTGGGGCCTTAGTACAATGATGTGGTTGGTGAAGTTTCAAACCTTTGCCAACATTCCAATCTTGATGTGGTCTAACTTACAAACGTTGCGTGTCTCAAAAGAGGAAGATTCTGGAAGCAAGTTCCAAGAAACTGATGCATGTTCCTTGAAGCAACTATCTAGTTCTACCTTTCATAAAAAAAAATATATATATATACCTCTATTTTGCATTTTCTAGAGTTTTGGTTATTGTTATACTTGGAAAAGTCTTTCAAGAAATGGTTCATTTTACAAGTTCACTTGGAAAACTAAGTAAAATGGATATCTTCTCTTTATCTTCCTAATTATTTGCCACCAAGTCTACATCAATACCTAGCATCAATAATGTGGTTATAGAAAGGTCTCATCAATTTTTTCAAAATTGTAGTTAGAATTGGAATTAGCTAAGGGTTGTGGGATGGTGTATGTTCATTGTAAATAACTATATAGATTTAACAATGAGAATCATTTGGTGGTTGCGGTGGGAGATAAGTGAAAATGAGTGAGGGGCATGCATTATATGAACATGAGAATATTTTTTTTATGTAAGAACGTTGATGCATATGTGTTATTGTATATAGAACCAAAGGAACAAAGAATTACCATGTAATGAGTAAAAATATAGATTTTCAATCACAAAAGTTATATACAATAACACATAGCAATAAAATAGTATATTATTATTGCCATAATTTATAAACATAAGGATGGCATAGCCTTTGTTGAAAATTTTCTTCCTGAAATGGTTTGACAGAGATAGATCATAGATTCCTAATTATTCTAAAATTGTATTTAAGGCCATATTCAATGGAAAACATAACTTGTGAAGCCTACAAACATTACCACATTCCAAACTAAAATATTATTTATTTAGTTTTTAATTTTCAAATTTGTGTCAAAAAATTATCCTATGGCACCCCAACTACCTCACACTACTCGTTGGGACTAGCTCAACAACTGAACTTGATGGATCAACACAAAAGTGGTCTCTGAATTAGATGGATCAGTATATAAGTGGTCCCTGAACTACTTCAATGATTTATTTAGTGCATTTAGTGGTTGAATTGGTTAGTTATAGTTCTAATTCTAGTTTGGGAAACTTTAAAAACACTGGGTATTATCTATGTCTCACTTTTTTCTTCTGTAAAGAGTAATTATGGCCATACTTTGGTAATCTCATTTTTGGGCTTTTCTATTTACTAAGTAACTATTCTAACATAATGATGATTGTTTATCATCAACAAAAGAAAATTCTAGTAAAGGGATACCAAAATCCTATCCTTTATTGTAGTTCATTAAGTAATCATTTGAAATGTTTAGAAGGTTATAAGAGGTCTCTCCCCAAAATGACCATTTGAAATGTTCAGAAGGTTATAAGAGGTCTCTCCCCAAAATGACCATTTGAAATGTTAAGAGGTAATCATTTGAAATGTTAAGTAAATGGATGGTATCTCCTCATAATTACCATGCCCAACCTTTACCAACAACTGGCATGGTCAGTTCTTAGTTCTTTCTACTTTAGCTTCTATCCTATATTTTATGATTTCATGTCTCTGGTTCTATATCACTGGCAACATTCCAATTTTGGGTGTTTTTTCTTACATTGACCTATAGTTATTATTTTTGGGAATCTAGTTTGGGAGGTGTTTTAGATTAATCCATCCCCTACATTTTTTCTTTCTTTCTCAGGTATGCTTGTGAAGGTTGCATCTATGACCTCATTTTTCTATTAAGGCCTTATACACACTATTAGTATTATGAGTGAGGAACTTTTAATTCAAATCTAATGTGTGCTAGATTTGTTTCTAGCACAAACAAAATCATTGCAGGATAAAACAAATCTAACACGCTTTAGTTTTTTTTCTAGCACAAACATAAGCGTTGTAGGGTAAAACAAATCTAATGCACCCTACATTTGTTTCTAACACAAACATAAATATTGTGGGATAAAATAAATCTAGCGCCCACTAGATTTGTTTCTAGCACAAATATAAGTATTTCAAGGTAAAACAAATCTAGCGCATGCCAAATTTGTTTCTAGCACAATCACAAGCATTGCAGCGTAAAACGAATATAATATGCACTAGATTTGTTTCTAGCACAAACAAAAACACCACAAAGTAAAAAAAATATAGCATGCACTAGATCTGTTTCTAGGCCAAAGAAATACATCATAGGGTTAAAGAAATCTAACACATGCTAGATTTGTTTCTAGCACCAATAAAAGCATCACACAGTAAAATAAATCTAGTGGGTGCTAGATTTGTTTTGCATAACAATTCTAGCACGTGCTAGATTTCCTTCCATCATAAACACAAGCATTGAAGGGTAAACAAATCGAGTGTTTTTTAAATCTATTTCTAGCACAAAAACAAGCACTGGAAGGTAAATCAAATACATCGCACGGTTAAAGAAATCTAACACATGCTAGATTTGTTTCTAGCACCAATAAAAGAATTGTAGGGTAAAATAAATCTAGTGGGTGCTAGATTTCTTTTGCATATCAAGTCTAACATGTGCTAGATTTCCTTCCATCGTAAACACAAGCATTGAAGGGTAAAAAAATTGGGTGTGATTTAAATCTATTTCTCGAACAAAAACAAGCATTGGAAGGTAAATCAAATCTAGCATTTGTTTTTTCTTATTGAAAAAAAACAATTTCTTACACAATCCCAAGAAGTTTAGTGCCAAACAAATTTAGTGCGCACTAAATTTGTTTCTAGCACAAACAAAATTAATATGGAGTAAATTGAATCTAATGCATACTAGATTTCCTTCTATCATAAACAAAAACATCGCAAAGTAAAAAAAAATTAATGTTGTGTTCTAGATTTCCTTCTAACAAAAACAAAAGTATTGAAGCTAAAATAATTCTTGCATGTGCTATATTTTTTTTTTAACATGAAATAAATCTAGTGTAAGGAAAAATGCTAAAACATTACAGGGTAAAATAAAACAAAAATAAAATCATTACAAGGTAAAACAAATTTAGCACGTTTTAGATTTGTTTTTAGCACAAATAAAAACATTACAAACTAAAATAAATTTAGTTCATGCTAGATTTGTTTTTAGCACATGCACAAGCATTGTAAGGTAAAACAAATCCTACGCCAACTATATTTGTTTATAGGACAAACACAAGCATTGAAATGTAAAACACAAAAACATTGCATGATAAAACAAAAGCAAAAACACAAACATTGCTCGGTAAAACAAATGTGGCGCCCTCTAGATTTGTTTCTAGCAAAAAAAAAGCATTGTAGTGCAAACCAAATCTAGCATGTGCTAGATTTGTTTCTAGCACAAACAAAAATATTGCAAGGTAAAACAAATCTAATGTGCACTAGATTTATTTGTAACACAAATGTGAACATTGCAATGTAATAATCCAACACGTGCTAGATTTCATTTTCTTCAAGCATAAACGTAAGAATTGCAAGGAAAAACAAATTTAATGCATGCTAGATTTTTTTCTAACACAAACACTAGTATTGTAAGCAAAATAAATCTAGTGTAAGGAAAAACACAAACAAAATCATTATATTTAAAACAAAACATAAATAAAAGCATTGCAGAGTAAAGCGCTTGAATTGTTTCTAGTACAAACAAAAACATTGCAGTAAAACAAATCTTGTGTGCGCTAGATTTTATTTTAACATAAACACAAGTATTCTAGGGTAAAACAAATTTGTTGTTTGCTAAATTTGTTTCTAGCTCAAACAAAAACATTGTAGGGTAAAAAAACTTTAGTGTCTGGAAATACAAAAAATCATTACAATGTAAAACAAAATTACAAACATAAGCATTACAGAGTAAAATAAATCTAACATATGTTATATTTGTTTCTAGTGCAAAGAAAAGCATTGTAGGGTAAAACAAATATAGTGTGTACTAGATTTCTTTCTAGCTAAAACAAAAGCAATGCAAGGAAAAACAAATCTAGCATGAATTAGTTTTATTTGTAGCACAAACAACAACATTTCAAAGTAAAACAAATATAATATGTGTTATATTTCATCAAGCATAAACATAGACATGGCAAGGTTAAACAAATCTAGCACATGGTATATTTCCTTGCACAAACAAAACCACATTCTATGTGTTAGAGTTGTTGTGCCATGCATTTTGCTTTTGTTTCTATTCAAAGGAAATATGGCATGCATTGGATTTCTTTTGCATTGTAATGTTGTTATTGACAACATGCTTGTGTTTGTGCTAGAAGTTAATATGACATTAACTATATTCCAATACTCTCCAATGTAGTTATTTTCTTATTCTTTTTTGCTCTAGAAGGAAATCTTATACGTGTTAGATTTCTTTCACCTTGTGGCATTGTTATTGACAATGTGTTCATGTTAGAAGGAAATCTATAATGTGCTAGACTTCTTTTTCACAATATTTTTGTGTTTGTGATAGAACTAAATATGTCACACATATTATAGGGACTATGTCATGTAGAAAATACAATCTCTGTCCAATTTTGGAGATTATGAATAATTGTATTATTGAAGTATTCTATACTTTGCTTCCAATGCACAAGTATGAAACCATAAAGTGACCAGCATGATTTTTTTACCAACATATATTAATTTTCTCTCCTCTCTATAGTATAGTGATGATATTCCAAAATCATATTCACTAATTTCTAGATGCATAAGGTCACCCTTCTCTTCATCAAAATAACTATTTGATGAAACAAAAATCTACATTTTTTGAGAATTTAGAGTTTAAAATCCTTATGTATCCATCCTTAGATATGTAAAGGCATGGTGTCCTAACATTGAAACTAAAGTTTTGAAATGTAATTTCAAAACTTTCAGGATAATAATGAGAATAATCTAGTATCTTAGTACTAAAACTTTTATTTGGAAGAAAATATCTATAATGACTTCCAAATATCAAGCTTAAAACATCAAACATCCTCACTAAGTGGGATGTAAATTTGATTTCTACTTCACATAGGGATATTTAGAATTTTTGTAGTATAAATTTTGGACGTTGATTTTCCAAAGGATGATGTTGTGGTTTCCCAAGCTCTACACTTTCTTTATGACCATTATTGTACACATACATCAATAATATGAGTGCCATTTCCAAAGTTAAATAGGACTTCGTGTTTGTATGATTAATATCTATCATTCTATAATTCTACCTAGTATATAATCATTGGGTTTCATATATATATAATATATAATATATATATATATATATATATATATATATATATATAATATAATATATATTAATATATATAATATATATATTATATATATATATATATATATATATATAATATTGGTGTATATATATATATATTATATATATATATATATATTGACATTTTGGTACCAAACACTAGATCATGTAGAAAAATATTTAAGTAAATTACAAATTTGCTACCATAATATTCTAAATTATTATATCCATATTACTTTGTGAAAATTGTGTTTTCACTAAATTATAATATCATACTTTACATGGTTTATTCTTAATTAAAAATTAGAATTGAGTTGGTGCAGAATTGGTAGGAGTTACAATGGAAAAATAATTCTGACAAAAGGGGATTACATTGACCTCCTAATTAATGATCAAATTATTGGGCTCAAAATGGTGAAACCTATAGATACTGGAACTTATTATGTTCAAGAAAGGGTCAATGAAGACTATGCTATAGTTTTGAAAATTGATGTCACTCAACCATATATGATTGCAGAGGATGTTGATGAAGGGGACATTCATCAATGGAAGACCATGGATTTGAGGCTTAACATAGGTAAATCAAAATCTTTAAGCATGTGTTAAGTGTTAATGAGAGTATATTAAATTTTTATTTAAGAAAATAACAAGTTTATTTTCTTTGTTTTATAGGTGCAATGATTCTTCTACATACATTAGATAAAATATATAATGATCGTACAATAGTGAACGAAAGTGATTAATCTTATGACGATTTCTAACCTAAGCCATGCAAATTTATATATTATGACCATAATCAAATCCATGTACTCTGAATTATTATTGATAGAGATCTTGATAATGTGACAAATGAACCAATATATGTTGGACCCAAGTGCAACAAGCCAAAGCCAACATTCTATCCTATCATTGATTATGAGAAAGAAAAGATGTCGATATTTAGATTAGGAAATGATTATGAAGGAGATATGATTTGGATGAAAAAATCCACCTCATATATTTTCAAGGATAATGAAAGTGACACTCTTCATGTAAAGATTGATAGGTGGAAGCCTATTTCAAGGAAACAATGAAATTTTTTTAGAATAATATTGGGTGCCAAATCCCAATGACACAAAACTTCACTCTATTCTAATCAATAGCATAGTTTGGGCACGGATGCCAAAGAAAGAACATTGCATGAAGATCAATATAAATAAATGTGATGTAGAAGTTGTTTTTGATCTACTTGAAAGAATTTCTTGAGATCAGGTGGAGGTGATTCATGAACGTAATTTTGTCTTTTGAAGGATCTATTAATATACTTTAGAAAACTTTTGAATTTTTGTTGTATATCAATATTCTATTCATATTATTCTTTGAGGAGTTTTACACTATTTAGTACATATATGCACATTTTTGTTCAACTTCAATTTAATCATACAACAATACTTTATGAAATTATATGACACTTTCATTCAACTTTTAAGTTCAAATGTTTTTTAAACCAACATAACTTCTCACTATGTCAAATGAATGTAGTCAAATTCAATAATGCACATAAAAACAATATATTTTAGACTTGCGATATTAAAACAATGTTGGAGTAGCTAATTTCACTATAAACCATTTAAACACTTAATGAATAAATGTTAGATAATTGAAATAATGTTTGAAGTGAGCTTTGTTTAATATTTCTTATTATATTTGATATAAATCAAATACTACTATTCCACCACATTCTAATTCATAAAAAAAAAATTGATCATCAAACTACACAAGTAGACTTACAAAATGTTTTTCTCTTTTAGACTTTGAAGGCATGTCAACTTTGTTAAAATAGTTAATAATAGTAATAGATACAACATTTATAAGTCGATAAATATATTTTTAGGTAAGAATTCTCTTACACAAACTATTACTCATGAGTTAAATCTTGATGAACTTGGTTTCAATATATAAATATAAATACTAATTATAATAGAAGTAATGTAAGCAATCTAAGTTTTAGGGGAATATCAATTATATGTTCTTTTCAATATAATATAGTCAAACAGTTCAAGAATAAAAATTGAACACTTGCTGTAACTAGTTTAGTGAGTTTACCCTATTTCTCTTGTATTTGAAAAAATAAGTCTATATTACTCTATTGCTATTCTTATTCATAATTGATTTTGATTGTTAAAATGATTAATATTGTATATTACTAATGTCATTGTCATTATATTTTTTAAGCAAGATATTTCTGGCACATTAATCTATTATTCGTGAAGTAAACCTCAATCAAATTAGTTTTTCACAAAAAATTATAAATACTAAAATAAATTATATTTTTATTCTAATTCATAATTTATTTTTCTGTTTTCAACTATAAAGTTGTGTTAATTATTATAATATTATATAGTAAGTAAGGAATTTCTTACACATCTATTACTCATGAGTTAAATTCGGATGAACTTGTTTTTATAATAAATAAAAATATTAGTTATAATGGAGATAATGTAGGCAATCTAATTTTTAGAGGAATATTATTTTATATATTTTTTGACATAATATATTCAAACAATTCAAAAATAAATATTAAACAACTTGCAATAGTTTATCTTATTTTCTCTTCTATTTGGAAAAAAATCAATCTATATTACTCTATTGTTATTTATTATTCATAATGATTTTGATTGTTAAATATATTAATATAGATACTAGGCGTTTCCAATTTCATTGTCGTTAAATAATTTTATAAGATATTTCTCGCATATTAATTTATTATTCATAAAGTAATCTTCAATAAACTTATGATTTAGCAAAAACATATAAATAATAAAAATAAATTATGTTACTACTCAAATTCATAATTTATTTTTATCTTGTCAATTATAAAGTGATGTGAATTTCCTATAATAATATATAATGATGATAACGAAAATGACGATGATGATGATTAACATCCACTAAGACTGAAATATGATCTCTTGGACCTTTCTAGGGCATAAAGAAATTAATCATAATTCGTTAGAATTTTATTCCTATGCTCGAAAAGCATTAAGAGAAGCATCTCAAGATTAACATAGTTTTTTTAAGTTAAAAGGTCAAGAAGGTTGGTAGTGTCACGATTTTTTTGAAATTTAGATCCCATTTGAGTATGAGCTAGACAATCTATGAGAACTTAATGCTTTTTATTTTCACCCTCTTAGTGTTACAAAGATGATAGACATTTTCCTCCCATGGTGTTTTGGAATTTACTGATTATGTCTAATATCACTATGGGGATCATGGGAGTTTTTTTTTTTCGTGGAAAAATCATAATTTTGTTCCTTAAAAATTATCAAAATTACATTTTGTAGATGATAAAGAGCATATGGAATAATAGCAGGGTTTGATTTCTCAGAATCCATAATAAAAACTAATATATTCTTTCCTGCCTTTCCTTTTTTACACTTTTCGCCAACCACCAGTGTTGGGAGTGGATGTTACAATAGACATTTGATTCACATTGATATTAGCTTGTCCTTCATTATCAGAGTTGGATCCTTCTAAACCATGTACTC
This sequence comes from Pinus taeda, assembly GCA_000404065.3. Classification (NCBI taxonomy): domain Eukaryota; kingdom Viridiplantae; phylum Streptophyta; class Pinopsida; order Pinales; family Pinaceae; genus Pinus; species Pinus taeda. Next base: position 202,185 of record APFE031358156.1, read on the forward strand.
ATTTTCTGCCACTGACATCTGATGTGTGATGCTCGTGTTGTTGCAGAGGATTGTTGGGACACTAAATTAATGTTGAGTTGTTCTCTGTGTTATCCTTATGTGGATTTATCTATACAATGTGATCCATATTGTCCAAAGTGTTCTTTGTTGTCTCCTCTTATTCTTCTATCTCTTTGTGTTGCCAACCTTTTAGTTTTTGTGATGGTTTCTTATTTCTTTTGGTATCTTTTTTAGCATGTGCACAGTTGCTGAGAAGGTGAATTGTTTGTTGATAGCCATGACATCAGAATGCTATATTTTCATAATCTAGTGGCTAATTCCACTATGTATTGTTATGGATCAGATTAATGCTGTCAGGCAATCCTTGACTAAGATCAACCTTGACACATATTCTAGAGAAAGTGAAAATGCCTTTTGATACTCTTTTTGCATCTACCTTGAGATATTTGCCTAGTGCATTCCCATTCCTTCTAATAATTTGGGATCCCATAAATGTAATGGGAGATTGTGTATCCTGATCCAAACAGGTATTTTTGATACCACCATGGTATTGGCATCAAATCTTGGGAACCAAGGGACCATGAAAAGTCCTGCGTTGCCCCAGAACCATGGACCTTCATTAAGTGTATATTCCTCGTCTTTGACTGTGTCGAATTTGACAATAAAAAACCCTTTAGAGCATAGATGAATATCACAATTTGTAGTCCATATGGTATAGATCCATTGATGTAATGCATCTGATTTGGGCGAGAAACCATTGAATCTACATATGACAGCCTTAGTATAGAAATCTACACAAAGCTCATTTACCTCAAGCAGTGAGACTGACAAGGTTGGGATCTGTGATTTTTGCTCCACTAAGTAAGGTCCAGATAGTTCTAGTGGTGGCGCTGGTTTGGTGTTGGCTTCTCCCTTCCATTTGACAACATCTTTAAAAGAAGCCTTGCCCTTTGATCTAGATCTAGAGCATCCTCCTCTCAATATCAAATTTAGAGTGACGGTTGAATCTGTGACTATTCCATAGTCTTTTATAGTGTAATTATCTTGCAAAATTTTCCCTGTATATAGCAAACTTTGAATACTTTCCATAATACCTATATGAGCTTGGATTTCATACTTTAGTTCCTTTATCATCTTTCCCTTCCAGATTCGCGTGCAAACAACCATTCCTTGCAAATTTTTAATGAATATTTGTATCAAATTTGGGTTTGTGGGGGGTAAATTTGGCCTTCATAGTGCTAGATCTATTAAATGGTGTGTTGGATCTAATATATCTGGGCAATGTGATTCCATATCCTTTAATTGATGCAGCCTTATTGGGTCGTCATGACCAAATATTTTGGATTTATATGGGTGCCCTACCCCCTTTTTGTCTTCAACCTGTGAGGAAAGTGGTGGAGTTTCCTCATCACCAGATGTTGAAACCCTTTTGGGGAAAAAGTCTAGATGTATGCCTATCATGAGGTCCATTTCGTACAGGTGGAGATCCACTTGTTGGAGGGGTGAAAAAGTTAACATACTGTGAGCTACTTCTGAAATTTTGCCTAAAAATACATAGGACTTTAGATCTGACTGATGCGTGGCCAAATCTACTTGTAGTATCAATGCTACAGTGGTATCAGGATCATCATTAAGAGTTTGTTCTATTTTTTTTACACTACTCAAAATAATGTGTACATATTTTTGATTTTCAATATTTGGGTTGATTGCCTCCTTAATATAAAATTTTAGTTTCCTTTTACCCTCTAACTCTTTATCACCCCATTACTCAATAATAATTAAATTTTGATGTAATAATATCTTTAATATTAATATCTTCTTCTTTTTTTTCTGCAAAATAATCTCCTATATCTCCCAATGGTGTAGCCAAGGTCGCTCATGTTTATGCCATCCCCACTTGAGTTGAACATGGTTTTGGCTAGTGAGAAGAAATTTTAGGAAACTTGTTGTCTTCCATGTTATTTAACCTCTTATTATACATATGATATTAATGTTATGCTTTCAATGGGAGAAACATATGTTTCTATGAAGAGGATATGAATCAACATCAATAAAATAATTTACTATAACAATAATTGCAGTTGTTGTAAATTATAACAACCATAAAAATTGATATTATGTCATTTAATATTTCTATAGCTCCGAAAATCCAAAAAGGTGCCATCACCTAGACTTACTATAATAAATCAATCTATATATAATAATTGTCATAATATCAAAATATAACTAAAATATACATTAATAAATGTATCACCATTGATTATTATTAATGACATTATATAACGTTATATGTGATTTTTTATGTAATCCTTGATCAACTTAACTTTAAATTCATATAAAACAACAAATAATATTAATAGACATAAATTATGTTTCTATAATTTAAATTTTATAAATTTAACCATAATATGAGCCTATACAATTTTCTCTTATCCATTATAAAATGTTACAAACCTCCTAATATAATAAAATATGGCACTCAACGCAAACAAAATTATTAATAGTAGTACTTAAAATTGTTTCTAGTATAATTATATCATTAAATAATTTTATGGACAATTTAAAAAATTTCCAACATTCTACTCAGACAGTAACTGAACACATAGTGTGGTATTCACTATATCAAATTATAATTAAATTGGTTAATGATGTTACAAAGAGAATATTCTTGTCATCAAATAATATTAATCAAAATTTTTATATAAACCATAAATAATATTAGAAGAAATAATCTAGCTTAGTCCAAGATTAAGACCTCAAAGAATTTCTTATGCAAGTTTATATAAATTTGTTTTGATATAGTTTGTGATGATAATTTTATCTAAAAAATGGTGATATTGTAGACCAAATGACAAATAATAATACTAGAGTCCCTAATAATGAACAAATCTTGAATATTCTCTCAAGGATAGGCTTTGCAAAAGGCCATAGGCATCTGCTTGCTTATTAGTTTTTTTTCAAAATCCCTACGAAAGATTTATAATTGACCAATAGGGTGAAAAATCATTCATTCCCATGTTTATCTATTTATTAAATAATTAAATTAAATTAATTAATTAGTTGGTTAAATTATTCAATAATAATTTATAAATTACTTAATAAGTAAAATTATAATAGAATTTAGACTTTTGTGATCCATAATATGTTTGAGAGAATAATTTCGGCAAAATCACATAGAAAATCATTTTTCAATGCGTTTCGAACCAACCAGTGTGGTTCATCATCAGGACAAGTTGAAGATCCAATCTGAGCGATAAGTTAAATAGGGACAACAGCCATTCCAACAGCTATATTTTACTAAGTAACGGATAAACAGGACCTCTAACGGCTAGGTTTGACCAAGGCCTAGGGGGAGGGATCAAAAATAATTTATTTTATTTTATTTTATTTATTTATTTATTTTTGATAGTAATATTAGAATAAATGTAATGGTAAATATTAGAGTTTGATGACCGTGTCTAATAAAGATAACTAATATATTATTTATTAATATTATTATTTCTATTATTAAATATAATTGAAATTAAGAATTTTTTATTTTTTTATTTTATATATATATATATATATATATATATATATATATATATATAATTAAATACAATTATATATAATAATACTAATATCACTATTATGATAAAGTAATAATATAAACTAATATCATATTACTAATATGATATAGTAATTAATAGTAATATTATTATTATTATTAACTTTTAGCTAATATTTCTAGCTTATGATCTGAATAATTTTATTAAAAAACTAATATTATTACCAGGGCTACATTTTTGTATCATTTATAATTGTTAATGTTATAAATTTTATTATAAGGTTAATCTCTTTCTCTAGGAAAATTGGCCGAGGGTGAAAGATTCATTTATTATTAATTATAATAAAGAGTAATACAATATAATTCAAACCTGATTAAGGGAGGATAAAAGATAACTCGAAACAAAGGAAAGCAGGGATGAAGAGGTTAGGAAGACAGGGTTGGGGTCCAGCAACTACTAATCTTCCAGCTGTCATCCCTATTAAGATTATTAGGCCTTTTTTCGATTCCAAGGGCCTCTCTAAATTTACGATGGTGAAACTGCGCAACTTTTGCAATGACATGAGCCTTTTCTATACATACATGATGTTTAGTCTTCTTGGCATGCTCTGCAAGGGCCGAGGACTTGGCCCTTCCATGCTTTAAGTCTCTTAAGTGCTCATTAATCCTTTGATTAATAGAATGACCAGTCTCACCAATGTATGGTGTCCCACAGGAACAGGGAATGACATAGACGCCTTTCATGTCTTTAGGGTCAACAGGATATTTTACAGATCTCAAGGAGCTACGAATGGTATTAAAAGGTCTAAAGGTCGCGGGGACATAGTGCCTCTTAAGAATTTTTTATGTGATTTTTCCGAAATTATTCTCTCAAACAAAAGTAAAATTATAATTAATAGTTAATTATTATTATTATTATACATCATAATTATTATTAAATTACAAATATACTAATTAATTTAAAAGTAATAATAGTAATTTAAAAATAACTTATTATTATTCATTAAGGCATGAAATGTTTTCTTCTTCAAGTTTATATAAATTTGCGTTATATAGTTTGTTATGATAATTTTATCACAAAAATAGTAAATATATCCATTCAAAGTAGTGAATATAATTCCTCATTTTGGAAAAACTCAATCTAGTTAATGTAAAAAAATTCTAGATCCACTGTATAATTCCAATTTTAATGAAATATGTGTTAATGAGAGTTCCATACCAAAAACTCTGTTGGGTTTGAGTCTTGCATGCGGTCAATTCTACCTTCAACTGGCGAAGCACTGCTTCACACTAGTTGAACATCTGAGGCTAGACACAGTCAACTGCAAGTAATAGTTGGGCCTTTGTTGCAACGTGGGGACTCTTTGACCCCACCAAACACACAATCAACCATAAAATGGCACTCATAGATATGGACCTAATCCTCTCTATGGGGACTCTGTTACTGACGAGTCCACTCTCAGGGATACAGTAAGCTTGAAACAGCTCTAGGGTGGATTGAGGATCAGGCCTACCCACAGTCAGGTTTTCCCGTGCTCCTCTGCACGACAAACCAGTCAAAAAGTATATATCATCACGGTTAATGGCCAACTCATTATCTCCAATCCTGAACACCTACTCATGTTCATCCCGGCGTTGAATAATCTAGCTCAATAGGTCCTTCTGACCTTTCATCAAGTCCAAATTAGCATAATTCATCAACCCAAAATGGCGCAATGCAAGTATGCAAGCATGATCATTTTGCATTAGTGATTCTTGTCGGTCATGGGCCCGTTCTCTCCATAGACTAGTCATAATGGCTCAAAACTTGCATAAATCAACCCAAAAATCAGTGCAAATGGGGTAAAAATGCTTATTAAATCATTGGTTGGGGTTTTGGGGTACCCCCTCATGCACTATCACCCCCCATAGTGAGATACAATGAGGATTAACACCCTCCAGCAAGTCATAAAGGGCGTTTAACACCCCCTACATGCCTACTAGGGGGCATTAGGCACATTTAAAGAACTAGGGCTCCCCAGATCTCCAAAAACTCACCCCAAAATCTGATAAAAAAGGTTGAATAGTGCAAGATTAAGGTTTTGGCACCTACTTGGTAGTGACGGCACGTCGAACAATCACCGGATCTCCTGCAATCATCTGTGAAAAATTTGCTCCTCTTTAGCTCCAAAACACTCTCACAGCTCTCAAATGAGGCAACTGGTGAAAGTGGAGGCTAAATAACTCCCTTATAGTCACTTTGGAGACATGAATTATCTTAATTGAAGTCATTAAAGTAGACATAGTCCATTTACAATGATAATTATCATGTGCCATGACCCCAGATTGACAGAAATCGCTCATGTTTTGATGAAAAAATTTTCAAGATTGAAAGACAGAAATGAACATATGCAATTCTCTATAAGCACTTTCTTTTATGGGATTTTTTCTTGCTCTATAACTGTAAAATCCCTGAGTTTTTCATCATTGGGCTCATTAAACGCATACGACGATGGTCTGAGCAACTCTTTTTCCCTCTTTTTCTAGCTCATTAAACTGAAAAAGATCAATTGACCATTCTTGTTTGGAACTTTTTTCTCGCTCATGAAACTAAAAAAACCCCAAGTTCCTTCTTCAGGCTCATTAAAAACTTATGAAGAAGCTCCAATCATTCTTTTTAGGAACTTTTATTGCTCGTTACATCGAAAAAACCCCAAGTTTTCGTCATTGAACTCGTTAAACATTTATGACGGCGATATGAGCTCTTTCTTTTTTGGGACTATTTCTGGCTCTTAAATCGAAAAATCCCTGAGTTCTTTCCTTCTTCAGGCTCGTTAAATCTATGAAGAAGGAATGAGTAGTTCTTTTACCTCTTTTTCCTCGCTCACTAAACTGAAAAAGGTACCCTAAGTCTTCTTCATTTGACTCGTTAAAATTTGATGAAGGTATTGAGTTTGTCGTCGCGTGACTCATTACAATTTCACGATGAATATTGAGTTTACTGCATATCCTCATACTCGTAACAAAATGAGGCAAACATCTATTGAGCATAGGTTTCTCTTTATCCAGTCTCAGTAGATTAACTCATGGAAAAGGAACCATTCCGAGTATATTATTGAAATTTTGTCACACCCGGTTAAAAACTATGATAAAGGGACCTCCCTGGAGTCATTCTTTAGGATCTTTCCAGACTCTATAAATATGAAAATACCACCGAGTTGTCTTGTTTGAACTCATTAAATTACACAGACAAGGTATATAGTCGCTCTTTTTAGGATCCTTTTCAGACTCTTAAAACATGAAAATATCGACGAGTTTGCCTATCTGGACTCATTAAACTAATTAGATAGGGCATAGACTCGCTCTTTTTGCGGTACTTTTCAAACTCTTAAAACATGAAAAGATCGATGAGCTTACCCATCTGGACTCACTAAACTAATCAAATGGGGAAAGTGGAAAATACAACTGCATTATGTTCCATATTTTGAAAGAGTTTTTTGGCAGTAGTCACTCCATTAAACATGGCACTCCCTTAGATAAACCTTCCTTGTGATGACCTCTCAATATGAATCTTACCATCCTATGAGTTTAGCCTATATACCACGATGTTCTTGCATCTCTGTATCCTAAAACTCTTTGGTGTTCATGAGTCTAGTGCTGTATGGTTAAAAGCATTGTCATGCCTTCTATTGTTTAAGGGAGAACCTTTATCTTTTGTTTCCTCCATCAACCCCTACCATCATGCCCTCTGTCGCTTTGACCCAATGCTCAAAATATTCCTTAAAACCCAATCATTCTTGTCTTGTTTTGTGTCGACTGATGTAGGACACCTTATTGCCTACCTTCCGATAGGTCTTTTCCTATCGACTTCAACATTCTATCTAAGAAGAAGACCTAGAAACACATTAGTGCTTTGGTACTTGCAAACATCAGTGGTAGGTCACCTTGTGTTTGATCATGGGTTTTCATTATTGGGTCTTGGTTAAACAATTCTACGAGTGTTTGATGACAAAAATATTTTTCGCACTCATTAGAATGTACTATGCATCTTGGAGACCATCACCATTATCGGTGGCTATCCTTTCATCTATTAATGGTCTCCATTATTGATTGGTAATCAGATGATTTCATGCATGTTCGACATCAATGCTTATATTCACATGTATTGATCTATGTTTTTCGGTGAAGCAAAAATCAAGACCTTGGGTAGAGGCTTGCATCACTCAACCTTGTTTCCTCTCCCAAGTTTCGATTATTGTTTTTTGGAGACAACTCATCATAATGATCCTATTATGACACCGGTTAGCATTTTTCTTATCGGAAGCCAGCATTGTCATATCTCTTTTCTGAGAAAATCACTCTGACATAGCTACTGAGCGTGGGAATGCTCGACTCAGGACATGATTTTAGCCGTTTTATATATATGTGTTGTATTAGGTTTCCCGTATTACCCAAAGCTTCGATCCTCTCTCTCTTTTTTCAAAATAAAAGGATAGTTAAATATAAAGTATTCCAGCCATCATTGCAGCCTCTGATCTCACACTTTAGGGGGCATATGTTATACAGGAAAATGACCTCCTCATCAACTCAGAGGACAAATACATGATGACTAAAGGATTCACCAAGTTCACATTTTGTTATAGACATATTTGGGCACTGCTACCCAATCACATATGTCAATAAACCAAGGGCTCTTAAAGCCCTAAAAGTGTTGTTTCACAACCTAAAGGATCATGGTCAACCAATTACATCATTTCCTAGAAGCTCCCCCTGAAAAACCACTCAGAAATGGCCAAAACTGGACCATACTGACTGCTCCATACTTAGGGTGCGATGCATACTGGCTGCTACACTAGCCGAGTGTGATGCATACTGAAAGAGCCTTCTGTGGGGTGCGATGGGCGAGAGTAGACAAATGGCACAGACAGTTTGCTAAGTGGAAACCCAGAGAATCTTCTAGAAACCTCTCATATGACACTTGCCTCTCTAAATTCGCCCAGGGATGAGTAAGGGATCATGAAATCTCCAAGTGGAACCAAGAACTATCAGTGAAATGCAACTAATCAAAAACCCAGAAGCTGACTCACCCTTCTGCAAATATCTATATATGGATCCCTCATCACATAGATCTAAAGGCTGGAATTTTGTAATTTTTAAGGAAGTGTTGCTGGTTTCTCTTTGAGACATTGTATTGTTGGGTGATCTTGCTTTTCATGAGGTGAAGAGGGCTTTCATGCTGGGAGGATAATGCTGGATCAGCAAGTTGGGTTGTAATCCTCTCTTCTACTTGTATTATCAGTAAAGTTATTTGAGCTTTCCTCCATATACTTATGTATTTGTGAATCTTTCTATTTGTGAATGCAATTGTATGGTCAATGTGTTTCTGATTCTGCATTGTTTATGGTATTATAGATCTCTATGCTTTGATGGTGTTTTATTGCTTTGCCTCTACAGGTGTTCTTTAAAGTGGGACAAGTAAGAAAGGAGTGACAAGCTCTATCAAAGGAGAGAGGAAACAAGCAAGGAGCCAAGTGAAAGATTCAGGTTGGCGCTTTCTATTTCTCTCTTATCTATCATACATAAAGGAAATCACAAGTTACTTTGAATTGTTTGTCTCTAAGATAGCTACCCATCTTAGTGGGACTAGTAGATAAAATAGACACTAGTTTTCCCAGAAACAAAATGGTGACTCCACTGGGGAGTGATTATTTTGTTTGTTTGTTATTGTTGTTTGCTTTATAAACTATAGATGGAGCCTGAAGTTAAGCCAGCTAGGTTTCGAGCTGCTTTTGCTATGCAACTACAAAGTAGATCAACATTGCTTCAGTCAATCTCCAGGTTGGCTTATGAACTAAACATCTGACTTGCAAACATCCTAAGTGCCCTTGTGGTAGCTCAATAACCTCATAAGATCATACCCATATACTTTGTGTTTACTGTCCATCATACCTCAGCCTAAATCACTGAACTTAGCTGCAATTTTTGAGCAAAAACCAAGCTCAGTTTCATTCCCTGGTCCATTGCACTATCTGTAACTAGAAACCTGGATGCATCGCACCCCCTGTGTGTTGTAGGTGAGATGCATCACTATTTCCCTTAAGGACAGGTGCGATGTCTGAATGATACTGTTTCCTTCTCTAGAATTTGGTTTTTTCTTTTTTGTTTTCAGCTCTATCCAGTAGTTTTGCTACTTATGATTAGTATATGATTGTTGAAGCCTTCTTCCTTTACATTATTTAGCCTCCATTGATCAGGAATTGTGAATGTTTTTTAATGTATTTTTCATCATTTACAGTCCTCCTTTGCAAAGAGTAGCTTAATCAAACTGTTGTCTTTTGATTCAAAAGTGTCATAATTGTCGTTTTCAGTCTAGAGGAAGAGTTTCGTAAAGTCTTCCTCTTCTAGATAGTTGATTGTAATTTTTCCATTGTATTTGATTTGAATTGTCAATATTTGAAGCGTCAAAAGCAGTTTTCCATTTGAAATCAAAAGTGTCGTTTTCATCTTCCTTTCATTTTGAAAAGAAATTGTTGAATTCTCGCTTTGAAGAAAATAGTTCAGATCCATACTTAGTTTTCCTTTTTTGCATTCTCACATTAAGGAAGCGAAAAAACAAATACATGCATGTGCATTTTCATTTAGACTGCATGCGGAAAATGATTTAGGAAAAGTGCATTTAGTGTGTGCTCTCTGCTCTTTGTTGAAAGAATCGTACTTTTCTTTCCTTAGTAGCTAGGATTTTCATTGCTAAAAGAAAACAAATGATTGTTTATCATTTTAGATTGCATATTTAAGAATTTTACATCTACATCATGCGGTGAACCTTGAAAGACAAACTTCGAAGAAATATCAACTCTAAAATAAACTTCAATGAACATAAAAATGCTTTGGAACCTAACGCAACACATATAGAAGTCTAGGCTAGAGATGTGTTCCGGTGTCATAAAACCTGGTAAATATCATTTTCGTTGAAGGTTGGGTAATTCCTCCTCTTTGATACGACAAGTGCCAGTACAGAATTGTGCTCCCCGTACCATCGAGTATATATTGGGAGACCATAATAGGCTGATATCCTTTATCTGCCACCCTATAGATCGCAATGCACTAAACACAACATTTTGGAAGATTGACTGTTGTACGTAAAGTCCTTGGTAATTTCTCTTTAATTTACCACCAAGGTGTATATTGCAGTTTTACAATTGGTTTGGTAATCCCTCTGTCTAGATTTCCAGAGTAGTCACTTTCGTTCCTTTTCGACTCCATAAAAGAAAAGGTCCATCTGAGCACTTGTCACTTCAAGCTCATTAAAAATCAAAGGCGACTAGACTCATCTTTAGCTTTTTCTTGACTCTTAAAAATTGAAAAATCAAAGTTGTGTCAAAGCGTCATAAAATTTATTTAATTCGGAATAACTTTTTTCGCTTAAATTTTTGAGTTGGTCAAGTAATCCACAATCATGGAAGAAAGTCAATCAAAACCCTGTCGTTCATGGAGGCTAGCGAGTCAACAGTCTTTGACCGTAGAAATGAAACCATTCTATGAAAAACGGTCTCATTTAACTCAGTCAAATTCCCCTGGTCTATTTGAAACTTGTGTTTCAACATCGTCGGAGTCTCCAGTTACTCCAATTATTTTTGGTACACCTGCCTTTAGAGAAGAAGTTCAGCGGTTACAAGAGGACATTAAAACTGATCCTAGTGTAGTGGTAAACACTTCTATCCCTAAACTAGCTGCATCTAGAGCTGATCCTAAAACTGAAGTTCACTCACCTGAACATCTGGGATTTGAGTTCCAGAATTTAGAAGGTTTCACCCCCCTTGCATTTGTCGCTATAGAAACTATACCTTCTATGGCACTGGAAATATTTTACAGACTTGACGATCTACCTCTTCCACCTAGACTAATTAATATAGAAGAGATTGTAGAGGATCTTCCATTCGATACCCCATTACATTTTGGAATTGGGATCCACCTAAGTCCTACTACAGAGGTTAGTTCTTTTAATCACACTTCATTGCAAGTTCCTGTCGAGTCGCTAGGAAATCTTTTGGATAGACTAAATATGTCTGAACAACCATCAACATCTAGGACTGTGTCATCTGATACAGTAGCAGCAAGCCTCCTGCTGCTACTCTGACAATGTTCACTGGTATACCATCTGTCCCAACTAGTTTTCAACTGCTAGATGGAATCCATCGAGGGACTGTTTTGACAGCATGGTTTGTTCCTATTTGTTCATCCAGAATCTTATCTGGAATTTCTTATGTTGAAACTCAACAAATTGATCCTTCACATCAGTATCAATTTGGGAAGTCTAGTCTCCAAAGACCAATTTATCCTTTGCACACTAGATTGCCGCCATATGAGGGGCAGTATGGCTTTTCATTGTTCCCTCTGGGAGAACAACCATATGATATTTCACAACAACATTCAGGTCAAACTAGAATTGCATCCAGTGGTTGGGTACCAATACTGCCTCAACAACCAAGGGTTGTATATTCAATGCAACCAAATTGACCTGTGTCGAACATTCCCACTACACTTGCTATTGTGACTGTGTTGCAAGTATAAGCATTGCCTGTTGTAGGTCAACCTCAAGTCTCTCAAGTCGTAACACAACAGCTTCTTGTCTCCATGGCTCAGATTAGTGACTCTTTAACTGGAGCGACTAGGGCTCAAACGGGTACTATCACCCCTCATCTTAGTCAAACATCTAGTATTGGACAACAGCAAATGGTCCAACAACCATGGCTGGTACAATATCAACAACCGCAATTCCAACAAGCTTACCGAGGACCTGAGTCAAAAAGCTTTGCAGGTAATGGGCAACCGCATTTTCAAAACGGTTACCAACAATCATATTATAATGGTTATGCCCATCAACCTTATCAAATTTATCAGCATCAGATACATTATGCTGGTATGCAAAGACCTACTACTCAGGCAATCCCATCTTATCCTAGGTATGCTTCACCAAACCTGAATCAACAATTGCCTTTTGTAGCAACTTTAGAATTACTAGATATGAATCGATTGACGAATGATCCAATTGCTTACACCCCTTGGTGGCTAGTGATTCCTCATAAACTTCCCTCTGATATTCCTAAATTCAATGGAAATCCAGGTGAAGATCCATCGAATCACGTAATGAATTTTCATTTGTGGTGTTCATCTAACACGATCATTCAATTAGGCTTGGCCTTTTTCAGCGAATGCTAACTGGTTCAGCAGCAAAGTGGTACATTGAGTTGCCTAGAGATTCATTTGAAATAGGAACAGAGCTCCTTACCAATTTTAAAAAGACAACAACCACTCACATATCTGATCATATTCATGAGTGGCGATGTTGTCATCGAATGGTAAAGACATATGTTCTTGATAAGCTTCTAGCTGAGTGGTTTATTAAGTCATTATTACCTTCTATTACGGAAGATGTGGCCAAGGGAGGAGTTGTCACTGAAGAGAAAGTCATTGCTCATGTAAAATATTTAGACTTGATCTATACTTAGTCTATCACGCTCTATGACAAAATCCCCAACACTCCTAGACAATAATTTTCCATTCCTCCCCCTCCTAAATCAAACAGGGACTCTCATGTTGGCGATGGTATGATTGGCACCTCAAGTACACAAACCGCAAAGGCTCCATCTGGTAAATCCCTTGTAGTTTCTAGTCAAAAAGTAAATGACAAACTTCTTGCCTCAGAGGTTAATGCCGTGTCATTTGACAAGGGCAAGGAACCAAACCATCCAGGGGGCAAGAAGAAAGGGAAAAAAAAATAAGAAACAGGAAGATTCAACTCCTGAGAAATCTTCTGAAAACCCTACTCGGAAATATAAACCTCATTATCCATGTTTAATATGTAATAACGAGCATTTCACGAGAGATTGTCCACACCAAGCTGAGATTGCAAATTTTTTAAAAACTTCAAATACCTCGGCGGTATTGACTAATCTATTTCTGAACCCAGAAACTAATCTGGTTTCTATCGATCATGCTTCCCCATCCAAGTGCTTATGTTATCCATCTTGAAACAACGAAATGATGCTTTGATATCGATGAGGAATAAAGATTATGGGAATCCACAAATGTCAAACAATAAGGCTACAGATCAACCCAGTAGTTTGACAACGACTTCATCAGAAGTTGTGCCACCCATCATTCATGAATTAGCTATAAAGCCGCCAAAGGGAGTAGTACATAAATCTAAATTTAATCCTCGTGCCCAAGCAGTAGAGAATTCTAAAATAGTGGAGGATCTGGCTCAATCGCCATCCACTATGTCGACACTTGAAGTACTGCAAAATTGTCCCTCCCAGAAGCAGGCTTTGTTATCAACGATAGGTGGGATTCCAATCTTGTGGCCTTTAACCATAAAGGATATGAACCTTAGTTACTGGCCCAACTCGCTTTCGTTATACAGCTAAAAACCCTCAACAAAATTGTTCATTGAACAATCATTGATGAAGGGGCATCTACCTATATTATGTCAATGAGTTGTTGGAAAACTTTAGGCTCACCACCCTTGTCACGATCATCAATGACATTAAAAGCATTCGATGGAAGAACATACATGGTGTATGGGATATTAAGTAACTTGCAAGTTGAACTGGGGGGCAAGACAATAGAAATTGAAATTGAAGTTATCAATGGAAACTTCGATTACAATTTCCTATTGGGAAGGCCCTGGATTTATGCTATGGCTGCTGTTGTGTCAATATATTTTAGAAAGATTGCATTTCCCTTCCAAGGCGCAATTACAATCCTTGACCAACTAACCTTTTTCCCCAGCAGTTCACAAGCTACAGGAAGCATTCCAATGATTCATGGAAGCTCTCAATTGCTTCAAAATTTCGGAGTAGGCCTCCTAAAAGACCTTGCCTTAATGGGTACTTTTTCCCTCTCGCCTCTGAGTAATCTGGCGGAAGTGGCCATGATGGAAACCTATAACATGGTATCTTCTACATCAGCAAAGATTAAGAAGATTTTTGAACATTTTGTTAGCATGGATCATCGCCAAGTATTGCCTCCAAGCCCCATAGAAATTTTGTAGCAATCAATTTTCTTGGCCTGTGTGGAGAACCCAATTCAACACTCATCAAGTGTTTGGATAGATAGGTCTCTAGAATATGATACCTCTTTAGATCCTTGATCACGTATACATTCTACAAAAGAAGGAATCATTCAATCAATGATGATAAGAGAGGCACCATGGGAATATTAACACCATCATTCCCATCTTCAAGATAACGATGAAGATTATTCAAGTGACCTTAATAATCTTTCAGTTTTTTATTTTTTATCAAAAAATGTAAAACAAGGAGCCCTGGAGCAAAATTCCAGTTGAGTCTTTCACTTGATCTCGTAAAAGAACTTTCATTCCATCCACCTCATAACCATAAGTAATCTGGTGAATGTAATGAAGCTTGAGGGGCATGCACCTAATTGTAAAGATAAGTTTCCTTGTAGGTTATGTGATTGGTCTGCCACACCGGTTTGTCACACCATTCACCTTTGTCTATTCTGGATGAACCTGTCCTGCTTCACTGTAGTGATTTCCATCTGGTTAAAAGAGACTCTCTTTTTCATCATGCTGGGGGCATGCAAACCACATGAGCAATGTTACCGCAGGGTTCAAGCTCGTTAAAAAAAGAAACCCGCCAATGAGAAATGTTACCGCAGGGTTCAAGCATATTAAAAATAAACCCACCACTGAGCATAGATTTTAAAGATTCAAGCTCATTAAACAATGAATCCACCCTCGGTAAATAACCTTCGTGATTGCCTTACTATCAGCCTTTTGAGCCTTGGTTGTGTTCTTACCGTCACCTCCATTTTTTTGGAGGATTATACGCTTCCACTTGATTGTTTACCCTTTTGAGGAACAACTATGATGAGTGATTCTATTAGCCACCCTCTTTACATTGTCGTGTTTGAGAAGTTCCAAACTTACCTGGAACGAGTTGTTACCCGAAAACATCACTCGTTCCTCAAAAATGAGTCTCTTTTAAGCTCTTTACTCGTAAAATATGAAAATATTACCGAGCTATTGACCTTTCCAACTCATTAAAGTAAAGGGAAGTGCCATCCCTCATCTACATTTTAATATTTTTGGACCCGAGGGATCATTCCACAAAAAGATTGAGTGCTTGTCTTTTTCGGCTCGCTAAAACTATCGAAAAGTCATCCCTTTCGTATTATTTTATACTTTTTTGGACTTAAGGGATTATGCCACGAAAAAGGACAGCTGGAGTTTCCTTTCCGTTCCTTTTCAAACCCTCTAAACATGAAAAGGACCGAGTTATCTTTATCGTTAAACTCATTAAAACAATAGCTACAAACTTGTCCATCCAGACAAGAGCAAGTTTCATTGTCGCTAGGCTCACTAAAATATAGTGACAGGTTTACCCGAAGGGAAAATTATAAAACAATCATATGTTATCCTCCTCAAGCTTGAAAAAAATAAAGAGGTACTGGTTAGCAATGACTGTGGAAAAAGGGAAGAAAACTTGAAGAACTTCATTGGTAGCAAGTCACTCTTGAACATGACACTTTGACTCCATCACCATGATTGAGTTGGGTTGGGCTATTCCATTCGCCAGTCACATCACCATTGGTCCTCCATACCATCCATCTTTGGGGTTAACGCTACCAATCCATCTCAGTGTTGTTGATATGTTCAAGAGAAGTCATTCAGAGAATTCACCAACCCAGCAAACACCTCATCCACTGCAATACCTTCACTCTCCATTTTTCATGGCTACCATTCCTGAACCTTGTATCATCAGATCGTTTTCACCTCCAGAAAATCATTTGCTTCATTTCACGTCGTAGATGTGGGATTCATTAAGGCCCTCCTATGACAGGTCACCTCTTGTCGACATCATCTCATTATCCAAGAAGTTGACTTAGGAACAACCCTTTCAGTACCTTGAAGCTTGCATGCCTCGATGGCAAGTTTCTCACTTCCGGCGACAAGTTTACATCAATGGCCTTCAACGGAAAGATTTTGTGTGGTGTTCAACATCGACTCATATATTCACACCACATGAATTGTACTATAGTACCTTGAGGATCATTATCATTATTGGTGATTCCTTTCACGCCTATTAACAGCTTACATCATTGGCTGGTAATCAAGCGATTTCTTTCCATGTTCGACTTAAAAACATCTTTTCACATGGATCAGCTTGTAAATTGGGCGAAGATTGAACGAGTTTGAAGACCCTGGATCTAGTTTCATCCATCCAGGCTACGATTTATTCAGGAAAATAAAGACATCAAATGTACACCATAGTTGCACAGATGGTCATCCAAGCTAAGGGATGATGGCTCTACAAGAATCACCAGTCTACAACAGCGGATGATTGTCTATCTTATGTACATGAAAATGAATTTATAAAGCTGAGCATGGGAATGCCCGCCTCAGCTAGATAATGAAAATAATATGAAGATAATGTATTGTATTGTATTTTATACTGGTCACCTTCCAGTTCGAAGACCTCGAGTCCTCATGATAAAGCATTTCACTCGACATCAGAAGATTGACAACCTCATGCTTTAGGAGGAAACTGTTATAAACATATTTGGGCACTGCTACGCCAATCACATATGTCAATAAACCGAGGGCTCTTAAACCCCTAAAAGTGTTGTTTCACACCCTAAAGGATCATGGTCAACTGATTACATCATTTCCCAGAAGTTCCACCTGAAAAACCACTCAGAACTGGCCAAAACTGGACCATACAGACTGCTCCATGCTTAGGGTGCGATGCATGCTAGCTGCTACACTAGCTAGGCGTAATGCACACTAAAATAGCCTTATGTGGGGTGCGATGGGTGAGAATAGACAAATGGCAAAGATATTTTTCTAATTGGAAACCTAGAGAATCTTCTAGAAACCTCTCATATGACACTTGCCTCTCTGAATTCACCCTAGGATGAGTAAGAGATCATGAAATCTCCAAGTGGAACCAAGAACTATCAGTTAAATGACACTAATCAAAAAACCAGAAGCTGACTCACCCCTCTGGAAATATCTATATATGGATCCCTCATCATAGAGACCTAAAGGCTGGAATTTTGTAATTTGTAAGGAAGTGTTGCTGGTTTCTCTTTGAGACATTGTATTGTTGGGTGATCTTGCTTTTCATGAGGTAGAGGGCTTTCATGCTGGGAGGATGATGTTGGATTAGACAGCTGGGTTGTAATCCTCTCTTCTACTTCTACTATCAGTAAAGTTATTTGAGTTTTCCTCCATATACTTGTGTATTTGTGATCTTGCTATTTGTGAATGCAATTGTATGGTTAATTTATTTCTGATTCTGCATTGTTTATGGTATTATAGATCTCTATGCTTTGATGGTGTTTTGTTGCTTTGACTCTACAAGTGTTCTTTAAAGCGAGACAAGTAAGAAAGGAGTGGCAAGCTCTATCAAAGGAGAGAGGAAACAAGCAAGGAGCCAAGCGAAAGATTCAGGCTGGTGCTCTATGCTTCTCTCTTATCTATCATACATGAAGGAAATCACAAGTTACTTTGAATTGTTTGTTTCTAAGATAGCTACCCATCTTAGTGGGACTAGCAGATCAAATAGACACTAGTTTTCCTGGAAACAAAATAGCGACTCTACTGGGGATCGATTAGTTTGTTTCTTTGTTACTACTATTTGCTTTATAAACTACAGACGGAGCTTGAAGTTAAGCCAACTAGCCTTCGAACTACTTTTTCTATGCAATTGCAAAGTAGATCAACATTGCTTTAGTAAATCCCAAGTTGGTTTATGAACTAAAAATATGAATTGCAAACATCCTAAGTGCCCTTGTGGTAGCTCAATAACCTCATAAGATCATAACCCTATACTTTGTGTTTATTTTCCATCATAGCTCAGCCTAAATCACTGAACTTAGCTGCAAATTTTGAGAAAAAACGAAGCTGAGTTTCCTTTCTTGGTCCATCGCACTGTCTGTAACTGAAAACCTATATGCATTGCACCTCCCATGTGTTGCAGGTGAGATGCATCCCTGTTTCCCTTAAGGACAGGTACGATGACTAAACGATACTATTTCCTTCTCTGGAATTTGGTTTTTTCTTATTTTTTTCAGCTCTATTCAGTAGTTTTGCTGCTTATGATTAGTATATCATTATTGAAGCCTTCTTCCATTACATTATTTAGCCTCCATTGATCAGGAATTGTGAATGTGTTTTGTGTATTTTTCATCATTTACAGTCCTCCTTTGCAAAGAGTAGCTTAATCAAATTGTCGTCTTTTGATTCAAAAGTGTCGTAAGTGTCGTTTTGAGTCAAGAAGAAGAGTGTCGTAAAGTCTTCCTCTTCTAGATAGTTTATTGTACTTTTGCCATTGTATTTGATTTGAATTGTCAATATTTTAAGTGTCAAAAGTAGTTTTCCATTCGAAATCAAAAGTTTTGTTTTAGTCTTCCTTTCATTTTGAAAAGAAATTGTTGAAGTGTCGCTTTGAAGAAAATAGTTCAGATCTGTACTCAGTTTTCCTTTTTGGCATTCTCACATTAAGGAAGCGGAAAAACAAATACATGCATGTGCATTTGCATTTAGACTGCATGCGGAAAATGATTTAGGAAAAGTGCATTTAGTGTGTGCTCTCTTCTCTCTGTTGAAAGAATCGTACTTTTATTTCCTTAGTAGATATGATTTTCATTGCCAAAAGAAAACAAATGACTGTTTATCATTTTAGATTGCATATTTAGGAATTTTACATCTACATCACACGATGAACCTTGAAAGACAAACTTCTAAGAAATATCAACTCTAAAATAAACCTCAATGAACATAAAAACGCTTTGGAACCTAATGTAACACATATAGAAGTCTAGGCTAGAGACGTGTTCTGGCGTCGTAAAACCTAGTAACTATCGTTTTCAATGAAGGTTGGGTGATTTCTCCTCTTTGATACAACAAGTGCCAGTGCAAACTTGTGCTCCCCGTACCATCGAGTATATATTGGGAGCCCACAATAGGCTGATATCCTTTAACCTTAGGAAGTCATGTCTGTTGCCCTATCGATCGCAATGCACCAAACACAACATTCGGGAAGATTGACTGCCATATGTAAAGTCCTTCATAATTTCTCTTTAATTTACCACCAAGGTGTATATTGTAGTTTTGAGATTGGTTTGGTAATCCCTCTGTCTAGATTCCTAGAGTAGTCATTTTCGTTCCTTTTCGACTCCCTAAAAGAAAAGGTCCATCTGAGCACTTGTCACTTCAGGCTTATTAAAAATCGAAGGCGACTAGAGTCATCTTTAGCTTTTTCTCGACTCTTAAAAATTGAAAAATTAAAGTTGTGTCAAAACATCATAAAATTTAGTTAATTTGGAATAACTTTTTCCCTTTAATTTTTGAGTTGATCAAGTAATCTGTAATCATGGAAGAAAGTCAATCAAAACCCCATCGTTCGCGGAGACTATCGAGTCAACCTTCTTTGACCCCAGAAATAAAATCATTACGGGAAAAATAGTCTCCTTTAACTGAGTCGAATTCTCCTGGTCTATTTGAAACTTGTGTTTCAACATCATCGAAGACTCCAGTTACTCCAATTATTTCTGGTACACCTGTCTTTACAGAAGAAGATCCACGGTTACAAGAGGACATTAGAACTGATCCTAGTGTAACAGTAAACACTTCTATCCCTGAACCAGCTCCATATAGAGCTGATCCAGAAACTGAAGTTCACTCACCTGAACATCTGGGATTTGAGTTCCAGAATTCAGAAGGTGTCACCCCTCCAGTGTCTTTCACTGCAGAAACTATACCTTCTTCGGCACTCGAAATATTTTACAGACCTGATGGTCTACCTCTTCCACCTGGATTGATTGCTATAAAAGAGATTGTAGAGGATCTTCCATCTAGTACCCCATTGCATTTTGGAACTGGGATCCACCTATATCCTTTTACTACAGAGGTTAGTTCTTTTAATTACCTTTCATCGCAAGTTCCTATGAGGTCACTAGGAAATCTCTTGGATAGACTAAATATGTTTGAAAAACCATCAACATCTAGGACTGTGTCATCTGATACAGTAGCAACAGAGCCTCCTAATGCTACTCCGACAATTTTCACTGGTATACCATCTATCCCAACTAGTTCTCAACTACTAGATGGAGTCCACCCAGGGACTATTTCGACAGCATGGTCTGTTCCTATTTGTTCATCTGGAATCTTATCTAGAATTTCTTATGTTGAAACTTAGCAAATTGATCCTTCACATCAATATCAATTTGGGCAGTCTAGTCTTAAAAGACCAATTTATCCTTTGCACACTAGGTTGCCACCATATGGGGGGCAGTATGCCTTTTCATTATTCCCTGCGGAAGAACAACCATATGAGAGTTCACAACAAAATTCGGGTCAAGCTAGAATTGCATCTAGTGGTTGGGTACCAATACTGCCTCAACAACCAATGGTTGTATATTCAATGCAACCAAATCGACCTGTGTTGAACATTCCCACTACACCTGCTATTGTGACTGTGTCGCAAGTACAAGCACAGTCTGTGGTATGTCAACCTCAAGTCTCTCAAGTCATAATACAACAGCCTCTTGTCTCCACGGCTCAATCACAACCTTAGATTAGTGACTCTTTAACTGGAGCGACTTATGCTTAAATGGGTACTATCACCCCTCATCTTGGTCAAACATCCAGTATTGGACAACAGCCAATGGTCCAACAACCATGGCTGGTACAATATCAACAACCGCAATTCCAGTAAGCTTATCAAGGACCTGAGAAACAAAGCTTTGCAGGTAATGGGAAACCATATTTTCAAAATTGTTACCAACAATCACATTCTAATGGTTATGCCCATCAACCTTATCAAATTTATCAGCATCATATACATTATTCTGGTATGCAAAGACCTACTGCTCAGGCAATCCCATCTTATCTTGGGTATGCTTCACCAAACCTGAATCAACAATTGCCTTTTGTAGCAACTTTAGAATTACTAGATTTGAACTGGCTAATGAATGATCCAATTGCTTACACCCCTTGGTGGCCAGTAATTCCTCATAAACTTCCCTCTGATATTCCTGAATTCAATGGAAATCCAGGTGAAGATCCATTGAATCACGTAATGACTTTTCATTTATGGTGTTCATCTAACACCCTCAATGATGATTCGATCAGGCTTTTCCTTTTTCGGCGAATGCTAACTGGTCCGGTAGCAAAATGGTACATTGAGTTGCCTAGAGCTTCATTTGACAACTTCAGCACCCTCGCCACTACCTATTTAACCCACTTTCAGATACCCATAAGGTACAAAAGAGGAACAGAGCTCCTTACCAATTTTAAATAGACAACAACCACTCACATATCTAATCATATTCATGAGTGGCGACGTCATCGTCGAATGGTAAAGACATATGTTCTTGATCAGCTTCTATCTAAGTGGTTTATTAAGTCATTATTACCTTCTATTACAGAAGATGTGGCCAGGGGAGGAGTTGTCACTGAAGAGCAAGTCATTACTAAGGCACAATATTTAGACATGATCTATACTCAGTCTGCCACGCTCTATGACAAAATCCCCGACGCTCCTAGACTAGAATTTTTTATTCCTCCCCCTCCTAAATAAAATATGGACTCTCATACCAGCGATGGCATGATTGGCACCTCAAGTACGCAAAC
This sequence comes from Pinus taeda, assembly GCA_000404065.3. Lineage (NCBI taxonomy): Eukaryota > Viridiplantae > Streptophyta > Pinopsida > Pinales > Pinaceae > Pinus > Pinus taeda. The sequence goes on from APFE031358156.1 coordinate 224,375, forward strand.
CGCAAAGGCTCCATCTGGTAAAGCCCTTGCACTTTCTAGTCAAAAAGCAATTGACAAACTTCTTGCCTCAGAGATTAATGATGTGTCATCTGACAAGGGCAAGGAACCAAAGCAACCAGGGGGCAAGAAGAAAGGGAAAAACAAAAATAAGAAATAAGAAGATTTGACTCCTGAGAAATCTTTTGAAAACCTTACTGGGAAACAGAAACCTCATTATCCATGTTTAATATGTAATGATGAGCATTTCACGAGAGATTGTCCACACCAAGCTGAGATTGCAAAGTTTTTAAAAGCTTCAAATACCTCGGCAGTATTTACTAATCCATTTTCGAACCCAGAAACTAATCTGGTTCCCATCCCAAATGCTTATGTTATCCATCTCGAAACAGTAAAATGATGCTTTCATATCAACGAGGAATAAAGATTATGGGAATCCACAGATGTCGAACAACAAGGCTATAGATCAACCTAGTAGTTCAACAATGACTTAATCAGAAGTTGTGCCACCCATCATTCCTGAATTAACTATAAAGCCACCAAAGGGAGTAGTACATAAATCGACATTTAATCCTCGTGCCCAAGTAACAAAAAATTATAATATAGTGGAGGATCTGGCTCAATCGCCATCCGCTATTTCAACACTTGAAGTACTGCAAAATTGTCCCTCCCAGAAGTAGGCTTTGTTATCAACGATAGGTGGGATTGACCCAGCGGATTCCAATCTTGTGGCCTTTATTCATAAAGGATATGAACCTCAGTTACCGTCCCAACTCACTTTCCTTATATAGGTAAAAACCCTCAACAAAACTATTCATCAAACAATCATTGATGAAGGGGCATCTACTTGTATTATGTCAATGATTTGATGGAAAACTTTAGGCTCACCACCCTTGTCATGATCATCAACGACATTAAAAGCATTTGATGGAAGAACATACACGCTGTATGGGATATTAAGTAACTTGCAAGGTTAAATGGAGGGCAAGATAGTAGAAATTGAAGTTGAAGTTATCGATGGAAACCTCGATTACAATATCCTACTGAGAAGGCCCTGGATTTATGCTATGGTTGTTGTTGTGTCAACATATTTTAGAAATATGGCATTTCCCTTCCAAGGCAGAACTATAATCGTTGACCAACTAACCTTTTTTCCCAACAGTTCACAAGCTATGGGAAGCATTCCAATGATCCATGGAAGCTCTCAATCGCTTAAAAATGTCGGAGTCGGCCTCCTAAAAGACCCTGCCTTAATGGGTACTTTTTCCCTCCCGCCTCTGAGTAATCTAGCGGAAGTGGCCATGGTGGAACCCTGTAATATGGTATCTTCTACATCAGCAAAGATTAAGAAGATTTCCGAACATTTTGTTAGCATGGATCATCACTAGGTATTGCCTCCAAGCCCCATTGAAATTTTGTAGCAATCAAATTTCTTGGCCTGGGCAGCGAACCCAAATCAACACTCATCAAGTGTTTGGATAGATAGGTCTCTAGAATATGACACCTCTTCAGATACTTGGTCACGTATACATTCTACAGAAGAAGGAATCATTCATTAAATGATGATAAGAGAGGCACCATGGGAAGATTACCACCATCTTTCCCATCTTCAAGATAATAATGAAGATTATTCAAGTGACCTTAATCATCCTTCAATTTTTTATTTTCTATCAAAAACTATAAAACAAGGATCCCTGGAGCAAAATTCCAGTCGAGTCTTTCACTTGATCTCATAAAAGAACCTTCATTCCATCCACCTCATAACCATGAGTAGTATGGTGAATGTAATGAAGCTTGGGGGGCATGCACCTAGTTGTAAAGATAAGTTTTCTTGTAGGTTATGTGATTGGTTTGCCACACTAGTCTATCACACCATTCACCTTTGTCTATTCTAGACGAAGCCGTCCCACTTCACCACATTGATTTCCATCTGTTTACAAGAGACTCTCCTTTTTATCATGCTGGGGGCATAGAAACCACATGAGCAATGTTACCGCAGGGTTCAAGCTTGTTAAAAAAATAAACTCGCCAATGAGAAATGTTACCATAGGGTTCAAACTTATTAAAAAATAAACCTGCCACTGAGCATAGTTTCTAAAGATTGAAGCTCATTAAAAAATGAATCCACCCTCAGTAAATAACCTTCGTGATTGCCTTGCTATCAACCTTTTGAGCCTTGGTTGTTTGTTTTCTTACTATCACCTCCATTCTTTTGGCCGATTATACGCTTCCACTTGATTGTTTACCCTTTTGAGGAATAGTTGCGATGAGTGATTATGTTAACCACCTTCTTTACATTGCCGTGTTTGAGAAGTTCCAAACTTACCTGGAACCAGTTGTTACCTGAAAACATCACTCGTTCCTCAAAAACGAGTCTCTTTTAAGCTCTTTTTAGACTCATAAAATATGAAAAGATTGTCGAGCTACTGGCCTTTCCATCTCGTTAAAGTAAAGGGAAGTGCCATCCCTCCTCTACATTTTAATATTTTTGGACTTGAGGGATCATTTCAAAAAAAGATTGAGTGCTTGTCTTTTTCGGCTCGCTAAAACTATCGAAAAGTCATCCCTTTCATATTATTTTATACTTTTTCGGACTTAAGGGATTATGACATGAAAAAGGACTAATGGAGTTTCCTTTCCATCCCTTTTCAAACTCTCTAAACATGAAAAGGACTGAGTTATCTTTGTTGTTAAACTCATTAAAACAATAGCGACAAACTTTTCCATCCGAACAAGAGCGAGTTTCACTGTTGCTAGGCTCGCTAAAACATAGAGACAGGTTTGCCCGAAGGGCAAATTATAGAACAAGCATATGTTATCCTCCTCAAGCTTGACAAAAATAAAGAGGTACTGGTCAGCAATGACTAGGGTAAAAGGGAAGAAAACTTAAAGAACTTCATTGGTGGTAGGTCGCTCTTGAACATGACATTTTCACTCCATCACCATGATTGAGTCAGGTTGGGTTATTCCATTCGCCAGTCACATCACCATTGGTCCTCCGTACCATTCATTTTTGGGGTTAACACTACCAATACATCTCAGTGTCACCGATATGTTTAAGATAAGTCATTCTGAGAATTCACCAACCCAGCTAACACCTCATCCACTGCAATACCTTCACTCTCCATTTTTCATGGCTGCCATTCCTGAACCTTGTATCATCAGATCGTTTTCACCTCCAGAAAATCATTTGCTTCGTTTTGTGTCGCAGATGTGGGATTCATTAAGGCCCTCCTATGGCAGGTCACTTCTTGTCAACATCAGCTCATTATCCAAGAAGTTGGCTTAGTAACAACCCTTTCAGTACCTTGAAGCTTGCATGCCTTGATGGCAAGTTTCGCACTTCCGATGACAGGTTTACATCAATGGCCTTTGATCGAAAGATTTTACGTGGTGTTCGACATCGACTCATATATTCACACCATGTGAATTGTACTGTAGTACCTTGAGGGTCATTATCATTATCCTTGATTCCTTTTGTGCCTGTTAACAGCTTACATCACTGGCTGGTAATCAGGCGATGTCTTTCCATGTTCGACTTCAAAACATCTTTTCACATGGATCGGCTTGTAAATCGGGAAAATATTGAACGCATTTGAAGACCCTGGATCTAGTTTCATCCATCTAGCCTGTGATATATTCAGGAAAATAAATACATCAAATGTACACCATAGCTGCACAAATGATCATCCAAGCTAAGGGATGATGACTCTACAAGAATCACCAGTCTGCAACAGCGGATGATTGTCTGTCCTATGTACATGAAAATGAATTTATAAAGTTGAGCATGGGAATGCCCGCCTCAGCTAGATCATGAAAATAATATGAAGATAATGTATTATATTGTATTTTATACAAGTCACCTTCTAGTTAGAAGACCTCGGATCCTCATGATAAAGCATTTCACCCAACATCAGAAGATTTACGACCTCATGCTTTAGGGGGAAACTGTTATAGACATATTTGGGTACTGCTACCCCAATCACATATGTTAATAAACCAAGGGCTCTTAAACCCCTAAAAGTGTTGTTTCACATCCTAAAGGATCATGGTCAACTGATTACATCATTTCCCAGAAGTTCCACCTGAAAAACTACTCAAAATTGGCCAAAACTGGACCATACAAACTGCTCCATGCTTAGGGTGCGATGCATACTAGCTACTACACTAGTCAGGTTCGATGCATACTGAAATAGCCTTCTGTGGGGTGTGATGGGCGAGAGTAGACAAATGGCAGAGATAGTTTGCTAAGTGGAAACCTAGAGAATCTTCTAGAAACCTCTCATATGACACTTGCCTCTCTGAATTCGCCTAGGGATGAGTAAGAGATCATGAAATCTCCAAGTGGAACTAAGAACTATCATTGAAATGACACTAATCAAAAACCCAGAAGCTGAATCACCCCTTTGCAAGTATCTATATATGGATCCCTCATCATAGAGATCTAAAGGTTGGGCTTTTGTAATTTGTAAGTGTTGTTGGTTTCTCTTTGAGACATTGTATTGTTGGGTGATCTTGCTTTTCATAAGGTGAAGAGGGCTTTCATGCCAAGAGGATGATGTTGGATCAGACAGCTAGGTTGTAATCCTCTCTTCTACTTCTACTATCAATAAAGTTATTTGAGTTTTCCTCCATATACTTGTGTATTTGTGAATCTTGCTATTTGTGAATGCAATTGTATGGTTAATGTATTTATGATTCTACATTGTTTATGGTATTATAGATCTCTATGCTTTGATGGTGTTTTGTTGCTTTGCCTCTACAGGTTTTCTTTAAAGTGGGACAAGTAAGAAAGGAGTGGCAAGCTCTATTAAAGGAGAGAGGAAACAAGCAAGGAGCCAAGCGAAAGATTCAGGTTGGTGCTCTCTACTTCTCTCTTATCTATCATACATAAAGGAAATCACAAGTTACTTTGAATTGTTTATTTCTAAGATAGCTACCCATCTTAGTGGGACTAGCAGATCAAATAGACACTAGTTTTCTTGGAAACGCATGCCCAATTGTCAAGCTAACGATGTCTAGACACTATCAACCTGTTTTATAAATCTTCTCAGCAAGATTAAGGGTGTGTTGGTTCCTAGGGTAACTCTACTTGCTACCTCGGGAACAATGTTAGTGAACCTACATCAATTTCTATGGGTCAAAGGAGCTAATTGACTGAGAAAATATCCCTATATTCTCTCTTATGTCAGCTCATAAAAGCAGGGAAACATTAGAACTTGACCTGTTTGGGGGAATTACTAATTCCTAATGGAGTATGCAAATGAAAAAGAACACTAAAGCATGGAAACATCACTTCTTTTGCCTAATGGAACTCATGAAGGACTTGGTAACCCTTACCCTACATGTTATATATGCAAGGCTTGGGCCATTGTGAAAGGGGTCAAAACATTTAAAAGGATTGCCTATTTGACTGTCAAGCAGAGTCTTAGACTAAGGCATCAGAAGAGGTTAAGAAGGGAGAGAGGGAGGAGCTTGAGGGGTAAGGGAAGGCTGATGCAACTTATGGTTGTAATCATTCTTTCTACATCAATATAGAACTACAGTTGTGTTGTCCACTCCGTGATGTTGGTAATATAAACTTGTTTATATGCTAATCTAATATCTTGTAGCATGAGTGGCTTAGTTAAATGAAACTAGATATCTTTTATATGTTCATGCATTTGTTTATCAAGGTTTTATGATGTTATATTATGCTTTTCTTTGCTATGTGCAGGTTTTGATCTGGAGCTGGCTCAAGAGTCTTCCACCTAGCTACATTGTGCTCTCCAACAACACCACACTAAGACTCGAGGTAATAATTCCCTCTCACTTTGATATTCATTTGTTAAACATAGATATGCATGTATCTTTGTGACAGTTGCAACTATTTTGACTGTCTGTCGACGATCCTAGGAAGATCCTTGAGGGTTTTCTACAACACCAAACACCCATGCATTAATCCATATAGCACCCATGCCATGGATCCTTTCACATAATCCTTTCTATCCAAATGGTTGTGTCCATACCGGGGATTCATGTTTTGATATCAGATATGTATATGTATATGCATCCTTGATTTGTAGGTCTCCTAACAATGTTTGTTCTCGTCCTTGCAAAAGCTTGTAAATCATCTCAACCATCACTCCTTGTTCTGCCTTCATGCTTTAGGGGGCATATGTTACACAGTATTTTGTCATGCCTCTTGCACTTCCCTGTGTCATACGCCGAAGTTCTTGAAACTTGGCAAGCATGCAGTGTACCCATCGTGATATATAGTTCAGATCCTCCCTACAACACTGACAAAAACATGCCTTGAGCCTTCCCTGAAGAAGTAGGCTCTGAAACCCTAATTTTAGGATCAATGCAACTGTGACACTGGTAACTAATGCTAGTCACGAGTTGAACTATTTTGGCCTCGCACTACCAGCGCACTTTTCACTTGGATACCTGCACTAATCCTTAAAAGGCAATTTTTCTCAAAGAGGACAAGAATCTTTGTGATGTATAGGCTTCCAAAATGAAGAGCTATAGGTTGTTCAGTGTGGATGTGGGTGAATGCTCCCAATATTTCCTTTTGGTCTTATCCCTATGAGCTACCTCCTTAAGATGAGGACATTCTCCTATCTTTGGAGAAATCCTAACTCCTTTTCCTTGCCTATATATTCATCCTCTCCCATTCCCAAATGGTTGGTCTTTGGTTATTTGAACCCTTATGCTGAGATAGTGCCTACATGCTACTATTTGGCTTGGAGAAGGAGTGCTTTGAGAGCTTGAGCTTGGACTTGGACATTCACTCAAGAAGATCTTATTGACATCGAGGCTTGGTCTTGCTCCTTTATTTTATTAATATATACAACTGTTGGTTCACTTTCCATAAATTTTTGTGTTAATGCATCATTTATCTTAATGCTCCTTGATATGTTAAGTGGATTACTTTCGATTATGCTTGTTGTACTTGTATGCTTTGTTGTGTCTTTGATATCTTGTGTAGGTATCCAAATGCTGTGAGCAATAGAGCTGAGCCTGAGGCAAAAGAAATCCAAGGTTTTCAACAAAGGAGTACGTTATAGCATCATAAATAGGAAGGCCATCTTCTTCTTCTCCCATTTAGATTGTAATTTAGGAAAGTGTCCTTGTAGATTTCCACCTAGGTTGCTAGTCCCACTAATTAGGCTAGAGGGATTGTCTCTGTCCACAGAGAGGATTTTCCTAGACAAGAGTGGGACATTGGAGTCACTCCTTACTCCTCAAAGAATTGACTAAAACTCTTTATGCTTTGCGGGAGGAGCTAAGGCAAAAATTCCTCTGCTCATACAATGAGGGGGTATATATAACCAAGGGGTGATGTTGGACCCTTATGACTCTTTGACTACCCTCATGAATATTCAACTTCCTATGACTTTTCAACTGACATGAATATTCAACTTCCTATGAATTTTCAACTGACATGAATATTCATATTCATGTGTTTCCATTGGACTTCCACTTCACATTACATTTGATTTACAATGTACATGGCTCATAATAGAGATGTGGCCTTTGAAAACTCATGACACGACTTGACATGACATTGTTGACATGGACTAGCTTGCCGAGGTGGAAATGTCAAGATGTTATTGCTACTGAGAGATAGATGTGTTCTTGGATGTGATTTCTCTTCTCCTTCGCATAGCTTGATGATGCAGGGTCTTTAATCATCTTCGGTCTTGAGAGGTGGTTGCATGCATGTGTTCCCTTCGCTTGTTCTTAATAAGCTTCTTTGTTTGTCTAGTTGTAAGGGAGTCTTCAAGCATGTTTGCTCCTTCTTCATCGTCTTGCCATGATACAACAATGTATTTGTTGCTACAATTCCCTCATGACAGGATGACATTAAATCCAAAACCTCTTATTCTAAGTTACAGTATTGTTATCCATGGACTGGGCTCAAGCCAAGTGACAGGTTGGGAAAGAAGGCCCAGTAACTATGCATTATGTAGTTCCAGGTGAAAGTTTGGGAGGTTGGTCATTGAGACTACACAGAGCATAGCTCAGGTTTGGATGAGGAACTCCTGAGCATAGACCTTACTGCTAGGAAAAATTGTGTAGTGACCACTGGGAGGTAGGATTTCACAGTTGAGACATCCAGTGGCTGATGTAAGATGGGACTCTAGGAGGCAGTTCTACGTAGTTTTCAGAGGCAAGGCCAGAATTGGCAGCAGAGGGGCCTAAGAGGAAAGGTCTGTGTAGTTCTTGATATGAGTGAGTCCTGACTGAGGGAGGTCACTGGGGAGACACTTCTGCATAGTTATGGGAGGGAAGGAAGGCTAGGTCTTCTATGCAATGCGTGGTTCTAGTTGGCAAGGAAGAACCTTGATGACTGATCTTGCAAAATGCATAGTTCAGGTCGGGTTGGGAGAAGTTACTATGCAATTTTGGGGATGAAGGTAGGTTTCTCAACTCTGGAATTGCACAGTGCAACTTCCCTAGGGATAGTGGCTATGCACTATGAAGTTCTAGGTAGCAAGGTTGTATCAATGAGAGTTGAGACTATGCAATGCACAATTTGGTCAGGGTTTGGTGAAGTTGAGTTTCCTGGTTGAAAGGATTTTCGGAGAAATGGATAAGTGCAGGAGAGAGGTGAACCTATGAGGAAATTTAAACTTATGATCACAAACTTAGCATACTTCAATGACATGACAACATAGACTACCGGAACAAAAAGACAAAGCATTACCCTCTGTGAGATTATCCTAAGACAAAAGTGATAAGTGCGGCACTTAGAGTGGACTTAGGACGACTGTGACGATCCCTGTGAGACAATGCTTAAAATTTTGTGTATGAGTGTGATAAATTTTTTCATAGCTAGGACAACTCGAATAAACAAATGCAAACCTTCAAAATCACCAGAAAAGGACTGCAAGCAAGGTAAAAAAATCAAACATGCCAAAATATTATACTTGACCAAACAATCAAATAGGGTGAAAAGACTCTAAGAGAGCTCATGGAATGAGATCAAGCATTTTCAACCAGAAAGGGAAAGACCAAGGAAGGCTCCAAAATTTAAGTGCTAGCCAAAATTTTGGAGGGTGTGGCAGCTGCTACAACACTTGGCAACACATTGGTTGAATACCAACTTCTCTGTCTTGGTTCATTTTTAGTGCAGGGCCTTGGTCCTTTAGGGAGTATTGATTCATATTTCAGATTACTTTGGCTTCGCACTTACCCCATATGAACACATGGTTTCCTCTATACCTTCTCAGTTGAACACAACATAATATTCATCTAGATCACAATGTTTCAAATTGGGAAGGGTAGTTTAGCTTGCGAGCTTATGATTTTCATAGTATAGTTTTCATCTCTAGTTTTGCTTTGCTGCCAGTAGGCCTAGACAGTACCCTAGAAGAGTCACGTAGGAACACAAGTATTGCTCCACTACTAGGGAGCCTGGACAGTACCTTAGTAGAGTCACGTAGGAACACAAGTATTGCTCCACTACCAGGGAACTTGGACATTACCCCAGTGGAGTTAATTGCTTCACCTCTCTGTGAAGGAACCCTTTCTCTTCTTTCAACTTTATTTATTTATTTAAAGATTACTATACATCGACACTTATTTATTTTGGGGTAGAAGAGGGATCCCGAATTATTGAGAAAAAGAGAGGTTGTTCCTTTAGAGAAGCATGTAAAGACCTCTGATTTAGGTTTTCTCATTTAGATTTTCCCCTTCTCCATTTCTACTAGTTGGATAAGGTTGAAAACTCCAAAGCAGAATATTGAGTATAGGAATGAGGTTCCCAGACTAGACACAAGTTCATGGTTGGGCCAAAACACTCCTTACGGGCGGATCATATTTTCTGTCAAAACTTCATTGGCCAAAAGTGATAGCCAATACAAAGAAGATAGACATGGGACTGGCCAAGGGCTGCAGTGTCACAATACTCTTTGAACTTTAGCCACATACACATTTGGAAGCCAGAATGAAGTACGACACAACACTTATTCACATTAGTTAAAATAAAATAGAAAACCAAAGAAAACATAAACAACAAACAAAAAAAGACTATGTACATAGTGCAGGGCGCAACCCTAAATTTTCATTGAAAATAATATTTTAATTCTTGGCCATTGACAGGGAGAGAGTTAATATTCTTGTAAATTGATTGAAGACTATACATGTATTGGCCAAGATTTTCATGGACAGTGTCTGGACCAGTCCATAGGATTGACATTTAGTGTGCTTTCCTTTGTCTTCGTGGGCATTATCCCACTTGAAGACTAAGTTGCCCACACTGAAGCTAGTCTCTTGATAAGGTACTGATGGAGTGAAAGATTTTCTTTTGTTTTCACTCTTTCTTCATGTAACTTGTGCAAATTTCCCATCCTACGCTGAACTAAAATACATGACTTGCCCTGGAATTCTTGGGAAAATTGGATAGTAGGAAAGTATATGTTCAGCGGGAGGATGGCTTCCTTTCTGTGCACTAGGAAATAAGGGGAGGTATTCAAAGAAGTTTTAGGTGTAACTTGGTCAACCCATAGAGAATTCACCAAAGCAGATTTCCAGTTTTGTTGCTCAAAGAATATGGTATTTTTGATGATGTAAATGAGGTTCTTATTTATGGATTCGAGAAGACCATTCCCTTATGGATAATAGTTAGCAAAATGATTCAAGACAATACCATTTTCTAATGCAAACTCATAAAACTTTAACGAAGAAAAGAATGTTGCATTTTCAAAAGCAAGTGACGTAGGAATGCCAAACCTGGAGATGATATTCTACTATAGAAAGTTGATGGCTTCCTGATGGTTCACTTGTTTCAGTAGAACTGCCTTTGTCCACCATGTGAAATAATCTGTAGCAGTCAAGATATAGTGATGTTGCTTCGATGAATGAGGGAAAATTTCCCCAATGATGTCCAAGCCCCACCATTGGAATGGTTCTTCCACTGCAACAAGCTGCAGTGGGGTTGCTGACTTTCAATTTCTTTCATCACACCTTTGATAGATCGGACACTTGCAGGCATAGGCATGAGCATACTTGAATAATGTAGGTCATTAGAAATTGGCCCACATGACTTTTTGTGTTTTGGTGTTACCCATGAAATGTCCACTGGTGGTCTGTCGTGGAGATCACATAAAGCCTTATCTGAATCTTTTGCCTCCAAGAACCTGAGAAATATATCATTATGGTGCTTCCTATATAGCACCCCATGCACCAGCTAATATGATAAAGCTTTGAGTCGGAGTGCCCTCTTCTACCACAAAGAAAAATGAGAGATCATAGCGCCATGCTCAAGGTACTAGTGTACATCTACATACCAAGAGCTTTTGTTTGTAGTGGGAGAGGCTCGCTCAACATTGTATATTTCTATTTCTTGCTCCCAGCCTGTGATCTCTTCTTCTTCCTCTTATGCATGAACTGCTTCCACTGCTAATTTACAAAGACCATGACCCTTGATGGCGTGAACTGGTTTAATTTCAAGATTGTATTCTTGTAGTCCTGTCATCCAGTTCACCCTTCGCTCACCAAGCTCTTGTTGAACAAGTAGTGATCTAAATGTTGGGTGTGGGACAAAGATAATGCAATGGTTTTTCAAAAAGTAGGGTCTCAAGTGCTTCACTGCCTAGTATACTGCATAAGCTTGTTTGTCCATGGTGGGATAGTTGAGCTTTGGTCCTTGTAGGCTCATGCTCATAAAGGAGATGTGTCACTTGCTGTTCAACTTGTCCTTCTAAGTTTGCACAACAATGAGAGAAGTGTCAAAAGAGAAAGTGTAGAGCAAGAAATCTTTGCTGAAGTCTGGTATGTTACAACATTGGTGCTTCTGCTACTAATTTCTTTATATGGGTGAATGTATCATTTTCCCTTTTTCCCCAACTGTAGACTGTGTCCTTCTTGATCATCTCCTATATAGGCTTGACGATCTGAGCATAGTTAGAGATGAAATTTCTGAGGAAGATGATCTTCCCCAAGAAAGACTGCATGGATTTCTTGTTCACGAGGTGGGGAATCTGCATGATAGTCCAAACCCTGTCCAGATCTCCCTTGATCCCACTTTTAGAAATAATTTGTCCAAGTAGGTTACCCTTGGACACTACGAAGATGCTCTTCTTGGGATTCAAGGATATCATCTATTTCTGGCATAACTCAAAAATTTTATTGTGGTGATGTAGGTGGTCTGACCATTGTCTTGAGAACATTGTTACATCATCGAGGTTAACCACTACGCTCTATTCGATAAGCCCAAAGAAAGTGATGTCCATTGGACACTAAAATGTTACACCTGCATTAACCATCCGAAACGACATTCTGTGAAACGTGAACATACCCCACTTGGTACAGAATGTAGTCTTGAGTATGTCAAGTTCTGCTATTAGAACCTGGTTGTAACCAGAAAAACCATGTAGCAAAGAAAACATATTTTCTCTAGATATTGTCTGCAATATGTGCTCTATGGATGGCACTAGATAATTGTATTTGTCTGAGGCACAATTGAGGTTGCATAAATCTACACACAAGAAAATCTCTCTAAAATTCTTCCTTATAGGGACTAGATTGGACAACCATGTCGAATGTTGCACTTTATAGATGAGCTGACCATCCAGCAACTTCGTCAACTATTTTTGTATGAGGGGCTCAAGTTTTGGATGAACTTTTCTCATTTTTTGTTGAAAAGGCTTGGCCCCTTATTTGATCGGTATTACGTGCTATATTATTCATGTGTCATATGTCTTAATATCATCATAAGTCCACGTGAATACATCACAATATTGCTTGAAAAGGTGAATAAAAGATTATTACTCTTTTGATGTACAACAAGTACCGAGATTCACATACTTTAGATATTCTTCTGATCCCAGATTGATCTGCTCATGCAACATCATACATATGTAGGTCATATAGCTTTTCCAATGATACCACACCATTGTATGAGGTTTCCTTTGCTTGTATTAGTTGCATCCTTTAGAGATTGTTCATGCTCATCCTCGTATATGGCTGCGTCTTTGAACACGTCAGTGTTAGCCATGAAACGCATTATCTATTGATCATCATAAAAAAATGCATAAGTTAGCGATCTTGTCTAAGATAGATGGTTTATACAAAATCTCAATAGAAAATTTGTCCCTTAATGGTAACATCCTAGGAGATGTGTTTGCCAAGGCATCCATAGCTGCATTACACATTCTTGGTACTGAAATAATATTGAAATCTTGGAAGTGAGAAACTAGTCACCATACCTCTTGTTGATAACTCTTGAGATGAGGTGACACACAATGTATAGCATTACGTACTTGACACCACGATTTCGGAATCTCCTAGCACTTTCAGGACAACAACCTTGAGGTCAATGGATTTCTGTAAGCCTAAAACGAGTGCTTCATACTCTGCAGTGTTTTTTGTGCACACGAAATCCAAGTGACTAGAGATAAAATGTTTCCTATATAGTAGGTCTATTAAAACACAACCAACTCCATAGACCTCCTGTGTTTTGGATCCGTCAAACTACATAGTCTAGATATCTTCTGTACAAGGACCACTTACCACACTAGTACTACTACTACTGTTATCACTACTACTTATTTTACACGTTTAATTTTTTCTAGTTGGGCATGGAAGGAGGCCCAATTATGTGTCTAGTGGGACAAGGGATGGCTCTGCAAGATAACACCCCAACTGTTTCTCTAGAAAAAAATTCCAAAAAAAGTTTAGTGAAAGTCAATGACTTGTTCTATCCATTTAAGGGAGTCACATTATGCTTCATGTATATCTCTAACAACACTCAGATCTAGTTGTTCCTACCCTTATATGCAAGCCATAAGTGGGACCAGTCAATGGCAATGTATCCTTGCAGCTTGCTTGACTAGTCTCTACTTAGTAATACCCTGTATGCTTCTGGGATGTCCACAATTACAATACCGATGCATTGATGAACTCATTCATTAGATGATAGTTGGATTATCACATCCCTGAGTTCACCAATTGCTCGCACAGAAGTTATGTCCAGTTGGATGATCTATGCACTTGTCTTACTCCATTGAGCATTGATATTCTTGGCGATGGATAGTGGTATGACATTAACCAAAGCACCAGAATCAACCAAGTAGTTGTGAACATTAAAGTTAAATATTTCAAATGATAACAAGAATGGTGGGGTAGAGTTAGTTTGCCTCCTCCATGTGGAGCATGTTAAGCATAGATGCAAGAGTGTCAGGAGACTGCCTAGATCCCTTCTTTGAATAGGCGGCATGTCCAGTGGAGGTTTCCCCAAGTTCTCTTAGAAGAATGTTTAGTTGGCTCGTGAATTTTGTAAGTTCATCGGAGAGATATTTGCACAAGTCTTCTTCATATCTTATACAATGTTATATTTTATTGCAGGAAGACTCATTGAATTGTCCAGGGTTGGAACCAAATTCATGGTTTTTAGTGGGATGGTTTTTTTTTTTGCTTGTGGAAACACTTTTCGTTGAAGTTGTCTTCCCGAACTTGCTCTAAGTGTTTTGTGTTGATTCGACCGGCGAACCCATTTTCCTTAATAGATTTTCTCTGAATTTCCATTTCAGTATCTCAATCACATTGGTGGTGCCTTGACATCTCAATATGTATCGGTTATATTTCTTTGGGGTCGGACCGTCACTCAGAGGATCCTTATCATTGGTGGTCTTCTAGGTTGCGAGAGCATATTGATACATGTTTACTATATGCCCAATGCTTAGAGCTTCATCAGCTATAGAATTTTCTTCTTCTTCATCGTCAGGCACAATTTGTTCCTCAACCATGGTTGTGTCACTAAACTGTGTAACAATACTACTCATTCCATGGTTCCACTCTGGGCACTTTCTTTCTGAATGATGTGTGTGATGGAACATGCAAGATGCCTCTATGGTGACTTTGTCAATGTTTAGAACCATGTTGGAGCTTTGCGCAGATTTGGTCGGCTGGCCGCTACTTCTACTCGAAGCTACATTCTTCTTTTGTAGGTACTTGGGGGGTCTGCAGCTCATGGTAGTCTCACTTATCCTCTGCTTAAGTTCAACCATTTCTATAGTTAGGGACTAGACGAGACAAGTAAGTTTCTCAATATCACTCGCTTATTTTTCCTTAGCCATGCTCACATAGGTTTGTGACCTCTTATCCATGTCTTTGGAGTCTTTAGTGGGTTCATCATCTATAATGACTTGAATAGCACACAGGTCTTTCTCTAAGACAATAGTCTCTTCATAATTTTTTTCTAAAGTTGTTTCGCAACTAGTTTGACAAATTGTGCAATATTGGTTGGCAGGGCAAAAGTGTAGTAGTCGATAGTGATGGAGTCGTGAAGTTTAGTTTTGTCTGAGAAATTTTTCAGAATACAGTTGAACCTTTGATTAAAATCTTTGACCTTTTCTTTCTACTCCATCTTGAGACTACCCAACTCCTTCAGTAACATAGCAGGGGTCTTGTCTTTAGAAAATTTCTCAAGAAAGATCCTTTTGAATACCCTCCAATTCTAGATAGAGTTTGGAGGAAGGTTGTGGTACCATACAGTTGCTCTGCCATCCAAGGTACATGGAAATAGTCTACATGCAACGTAATTGTAATGTACCTCCAATGTCTGCAGATGTAGGGTAGAAAGTGTCTAAGTGATCTTTTGCCTTCACTGTCTTGTCAGGGTCATACTTCGTTAAGAGTTTCTCCATGTGTCTTGGAATCTTATGTAGGACACTTGGAAGTGCCAATGGGCCCTAAATCATCCAATTCATATTTTGGTCCTCTATGTTGTCTTCTTCGTTATATTCCTCTTCTAAATCTGAATATGATGATTCCTCTTCTAAATCTATTGGTTCCTCCTCTTATTCTCCTCCTCCTTCATTTCCTTCCCCTTTGCCTCCTTTGTCAGACCCTGAATCTGAGAGTAAGAGGTTTCCTTCTTCTTCCTTCCGAAAGAGTGGGGTTTCTTCTTCTTTCTCCATGGCTTCTGCTAGCTCCTCAAGAGTGCAAAGATTTCTTCTTCAATAGATGTCACTACTACTCTCATGGGGGTAGTATTGTTCATCTTTTGAGAGTATGGAAGAGTGTACACTCCCAGAATTAGTCCAACATTTTTTGCAAATTGACAAGTGATGGTGTTGGGCACCGAATCCCCTGCATAATGGTTTTGGGGCTTAAAGCCCACAATTTTGGTAACAGTATTGTAAAGGCTCCGTGAAGTGCACAGAGCATGAAGTGTAATGAGTCAAGTCAAAGGGTAGTCTACCCTAAAATATTGTAATTTAATCTAGAATGTGTTGGCCTACCCATGGTCTATAGACCATGGGGATGTATAAATAGAGCGAGGCTCTAAGTGTAGAAGGTAGCTTTTGCAGATATCTTAAGTGTATGGGATTCTGAAAGTAATATTCAATATAAATCTGTAAGTTTGAGTCGAGGGTCGTAGTAGTAGAAAAGGCTCTGTAGCTATGTGTGCAAAGGCCTAGTAGAGTTCACAACTATGTGCGTAAACCCCTGCAGCTGTGTGCACAGGGTAGGAAGTGGATTGTAACTGGAAAAATCATTAATAAAGAAAAGTTAGTTTTGGAATATCGCATATCTATTGCTGTATTTTTGTTAATGCATCTGTTTATAGTTTATGATTGTGCTCATGTCTATTTATGTTGAATGGTAAAGGAAAGCATTAGGGCCATTTAAGTTAATTCAAGATCTATAATACCAATAAGACATACTAAGGGTAAGGGATCTAGATAGCGCCACCTCACGCTCGCTACTAGGGCTACGTGAAGCTGCATGAAACTGTACAAGTGTGAAAGAATGGTTCACGAACTCTCCGGACCTCATCAAGACATCCCTAGGTTGCGGAAACCTAGTTCTAGCACCCTCGCATACTACCTCAGGTGAGACCTCAGTCCGTGCTCCATGGAATATTGCAGAAAGGACCAGTAGTTTTGGGATTTGTTTGGCTGAAACACTTATTAACTTGGTTCAGGCCCCATCAAGCCAAAAAATGGTTCTGTTGCCAACACTGGGATCTACCTAAGGGATGTCTGATGTCGGAACACTAGAACTTGGATCAGAAGCTTGACGAGTTCGTGATATAGGAAAACAAAACCCCACAAATATCTGAGAAGAGGCGGTTGGATCACTACGTATAAACAGAAATTCATGAGATCTTCTTTGCGTCCTTCTCTTCAAAGCTATATGATTGGTTCGCGAGGTTAGTTGACAGCCAAGGAAAGTATAAGCTCGATAAACCGATTGTGCGGACTCCGGAGTTGGTGCGTAGGCTAGAGGCCTGAGAAGAATAGATCATGTGGGCTGTCAAACATTGGCTCGATCGAATAATAGGAGGGTTTATCGTTGAATTTGTGATAGAAATGACTATAAGCTACAGCAAAGAAAAAATACGTTTTCTCAAGGGACAGTGAGGTAAGTACATCAAATCTTTGAATGCCTGGATTAAGATGTTGTTATGTGAAAAACAGGTGATGCGAATACATTAATGAGTGGAATGACACGGAGTAGAAAGGTCTACAAAGGTATCGAAGGATTAGGAAATAGTCCTTTAATTTCACCTCCATGAGCGAGCGAGTGAGAATGTGTTTGGGTTTCTCCAAGGAGTGCGGTCAGTTTGATAAGGCAACACATTCTGTAGTTGCCATCCCCACGTACGCCGCCACCCGTGTCACCTCATTCACCTCCATCTTCACCAACACCACCTACACCAAACCAGCAGTTCAGCATGGCAAGTGCGATCAAGCTGCTTGTATTTAGAGGAGTAGGGAACGAAGATCTAGATCAATTTTGTTTTGTAGTAAGAGCAGTATGGGAAGCACACGGGGTTATGGATGACAACATTAAAAAGGCCACATTGGTAAGTTCACTTCAGGATCGCGTGCTGACTTGGTATATCAAGAACTTGAATGATCACCCAAATGCAGGAATAGCGGAGATCCAGATCACATTGAACAAGGAATTTAGCTGGCTAAAATCTAAAATGCAGTCGATCATCAAATTTAAGGAGATTGTGATACTTCCAGGCGAAACCCCCTAGGATTTGGATCAGAGACTAAAAAGTACGATCCATGAGGCTAATATGACGCTAACAGATGTGTAGTACCGAGCATGGTTTGTGGCATCTTTGACACCACACCTGAGGATGGCGCTGTCACAGCAGAAGCTCTCAACCCAAGAAGAAGCATTAGAGATAGCGATAAGGTTGCATGAGACGCCGATAAAGGATTTAGTGTTGGGAGTCCAACAATTCCACGTGCAGCTATAGAACCTATCTTTGGAGATGTAGAGTTTGAAGCAGGATAGGGCACCCCGGCCGAAAGCACACGAAGAAGTGTGGTGCATAAAATGTAAAGGCCAGGGTCACGATAAGGATCACTGCCCAGTATTTGTGAACTATTTGGCGGGAGGAGGACCAATGTCGTTGAGACTAGAGGCTCAGGTAGGGCCAAGTGCAGCACCTGTGCTCTGGTGTGTGATCTGTCAGGTGCAAGGAAAGCACATTACAGACAACTGTCACTTGTTGCAAAAGAATATGCAGAATCCACAATAGCTATTTGTAATTTTTGTATATCAGTGGGCCACAATGATCGGACATATCGAATCTATGAGATAATGATGGATAGGACTCTAGCCTATCGAATGCAGACAGAAATGCGAGGCCTCGATCCAGCCGCAGTAATAGCATGCTGTGAATTCCAAGGACATGGATGAGGACAAGGAGGAATGGGACCCAGATGAGGGCGCAGACAGCTAATCTATTATAATTACAGAGGAACAAGGCACTATGCTCACGATTGTACCAACCCAGTGAGACTATCTTTTCCATGTTATGAGCATTTTGATCATGAAATGGTAGATTACCCGATGTTGATCGCACAAATGCACGAGAAAGGGGTGCTATAGCCTACTCCAACTCAAAATATCCAAATGATGAGGTTAGAACAACACGAAGAAGATCCCAATGTGAACATGATGCTTAGAAGTGACGTGACCACAGGGGAAGATAAGGGGAAGAAGCCTGAAGAAGATACATCGATTCACAAGGCTCCTATGAAGGAACCTGAGTTTGACTTGGAGCATGCAAGGGAAATGTTTATGGAAGCTAAGAAGAGCTTCACGGAGGCCTCTACTTTAGGTAGTAAGCATCAACCAAAGACAAGAATGGATCCTTCTATGCTTACTACCTTTTTAGAGACATGCATGAAGTTGCTACGTGACAATAAGGCAGTTAAAGGACTACAAGAGCTTATCACTAGCTGCACAAGACCAGGTGAATTGCGTGTAGTCCGAAAATTAGGAAGGCATGCATTGCACATCGAGAGGGAAATGAGATTGACAATGTAGATTAGCATGGATCAAATGATCTTAGACTTGGGTTCAGACATGAATGTGTTACCAAAATAGACATGGGAATGCATGGGCAAGCTCGCATTACAGTGGTCTCCTATTCAGTTACAGATGGTGAACCAACAAAAGATTCTGCCCATGGGAAGATTGCAAGGGGTAATAGTGGACATCAAAGGTGTGAGCATGCAAATGGACTTTGAGGTAATAGAGATTGTGGATGATAGTAACCCTTACCCTACATTGTTAGGGATAGACTGGACCACAGACATGAATGGAGTCATTAACTTGAAGAAGCGGAAAATGATTTTTAAGAAAAAGTCCCTATGTGTAGTAGTTCCACTGGATCCAGATTAAGGAGAGTGCTACACTGAACTCGTGCGTGATGATGGAAGCGACAATGAGTTGGATTGTATCTACAAGATAATTGCATGACACTAGGATTGGCTAAATCTAACTACAGATGGAAGGGTCTCGTGGGAGCGTGTAGGTTCCTACCCATCGGATTCAGACGAAGAAGATGAAGGCTGGCACAATCGGTTGAGCGAAGTAACAACACTAAATTGTAATATGATGACTAAATCATTGCATTTCATAACAACCCAGGCTCGAGAGCTACTAATATATGATGGATTAACAATGGTGGATGAATTCTTAGACAAGTTTGAGAATGCAGTACCAGAGCACCAGTGGTTCGATGCATTAAAATGGGCACTATGGGTGACACCTGTGCATTGGTGGGGAACACATCAAGGAGACTTTGAAAAATAGCATGGCTGCAGGAGGATGATGTGGCTACAGTTTGGGAATCTAAAACTACGAATAACCAAAAAATACGATGGATGCGATGACCCATGCACACACCTCACAAAATGGACCAAGGCCTATGGAGAAGAACCTCAGTGTGAATGGGTACACTTATTCTATCATACCTTGGATGTCATCCCAAGGAACTGGTATATTGAGATGAAACTCTGACATGGTACAAGTGAATGGGATATGTTGTGCAAAGGACTTTTGTTAACATTCTCGTTTGAAGACCTATGGGAAGATAGTGTTGATGATGCATTACAAGTTGTGAAAGTTGCCATTTTCAAAGTACCACAGGAACCACGGGAAATAGTTCAACCAGAATGTTCACCTCAGTTAATCCATGCCCTAGAATTTTACAACGTACAAGTGGAGGATGAGGATGATGACCCCAAAAATATATTCCAGAAAATGAAGGGAGTCGCGAAGTTCAAGGACCAGCAAACGAGGACCTCGACATCACTGCGCCCCAAAAAAAAAGCAGGTAAACATTGGTACAGAGGCGGAACCAAAGTACGCGATGTTTGGGGATTATTGGGATGATGCCATGGTGAATAAGGTCATCAAGCTACTTCGTGAATATCAAGACTTGTTTCCAACAAAAATCATAGAATTAAAGAGGATCCTTAGCGACTTAGGAATGATGAAGATTACCCTGAAACCGGATGCGAAGCTAGTTAAGTAGCGGCCTTAACGTTTGAATTTTAAGTATAAGGAAAAGGTCCACGAAGATTTGGACAAAATGCTTGCAGTAGGAATTATTGAACCAGTGGAAGAATCCGACTAGGTGAGTCCTATGATAGTGCAGGAGAAAAAATAGAAGGGTGAAATTCAGATCTGCGTAGACCCCAGGAAGCTTAATAACGCTTGTGTTCATGATCCATTCCCCACGTCATTTATAGATGAAGTATTGGAGAATGTGGGCAGAAAGGAAGCTTGCTCATTCACAGATGGGTTCTCAGGGTACCATCAGATCAAGATCACACCGGAAGATAGGAGCAAGACAACCTTCGACATCGAATGGGGTTGTTTTTAGTACATTGTTATGCCCAGCAATATTTTCACGCGTAGTGGTGGATGCGTTTAAGGAATTTATCCACAAGTTTTTGGAGGTCTACTTTGATGATTGGACTATATTTGGGTTAGTTAAAAAGCATATAGCGAGCTTATGGTTGATGCTGGATACTAGACGGTGACACCATATTGCGCTAAATCTTAAGAAGTGCACCTTCCTTGTCCCCTTTGGAAATTTTCTTGGCCATGTGGTTTTCAAGCAAGGTCTGATGGTGGACCCTGCGAAGATTGTTGTCATTCTCAGTCTGGAAGCGTCGCAGAGTGTCAAACAACTATGCACCACATTGGGGCACACTAGCTACTATCGAAAGTTTATTAAGAGCTATGCACAAATCACGACACCAATGGAACAGTTGTTGAAAAAGGATGCTACGTATTGTTGGAATGATGACTATAAGAAAAGTCTAGAAGTTATCAAGGAAAAAATGGCATCTGCTCCCATTTTGGTTTTCCCAAAATGGGACATCGAATTTCATGTACATGTTGATGCGTCGTGTATCGTGCTGGGCACTATACTCACACAGGAAGGAGCAGAAAGCATTGATCACTTGATCACGTTCGCAAGCCAGTGGTTGTCCAAAGCTGAAAGGAACTACTCTACTACTGAGCATGAGTGATTGGCGATGGTATATGCGCTCCAGAAATACCACCACTATCTACTTGGTGGGCACTTCAAGATGTATACCGATCATTCCGCATTGAAATACCTGGTGAACAAGCCTATGTTGGGGGGCGCATATGCAGATGGTTGTTACTATTCCAAGAATATGACTTTGAGGTCATCGTAAAGCCGGGATGCTTAAATGCAGGACTAGATCACCTATCACGAATTGAGAATGGTGAGGAGCCAACAAATTTGGAGCAAGGACTACCTAATGCACAACTTTATGCAATGCGCATCATGGATGGTCACTTCGAAGATATAATACATTTCTTAACCATAGGGATTGCATTGCAGGAATATTCAGTCTAGCAGAAGAAAGAATTCGTGGTATGTGCGGCAAATTTTTCAATTATCGCGGGGCACCTCTACAAAATGGGAAATGACGAGATATTACAAAGATATGTACCTAAATTTGAACGAGGACAGATCCTCGCAGAAGCCCATGGGGGGGCTGCAGGAGGACACTATATGGGATGGGCGACGGCACAAAAGATTATTCATGCTGGCTTATGGTGGCCAACCCTACATCAAGATTTGAAAGCATACTATCGGGCCTGCAATGTATGTCAACGGACTGGGAAACCATCGCGAAGGAATGATATGCCACTTAATTCGTAGATGACACTGTAGCCATTCAAAAAATGGGTGATATACTTTGTACTTGACTCGATGGGCAGAAGCACAGCTGGTCAAGGACTGTACGGCCACTACAGCCGCAAACTTTTTGTTCGACAATGTGTTGACGTGATTTGGAGCATGCCCGAAAATTCTAATGAGTGATCGCGGAACGCACTTCCTAAATGAAACTATCAACACACTCACTGAGGAGTTCCAGGTGTATCATCAGTAAAGTACGCCGTATCACCTGAAAGCTAATGGGATAGTAGAAGCATTCAACAAAATTTAGGAGACTACACTGACCAAAGTATGTAATGTGCAGCGCAATGATTGGGACTTGTGCATACTTGCTGTATTATGGGCATACAGAACCACATGCAAGAAATTGATGGGTCAGACACCTTTTAGGTTAGTTTATAGAACGAAAGGCATCATGCCAATGGAATACATTGTACCCAGTCTGCGGATAGCAACAATAATAGGCATGGCAGACCGCAAGGCCTTGGAAGAGAGGCTCGTGCAACTGGAAGAACTTGAGGAAGAACAGTTTCTGACGGGATTCCATTAGCAGGTATAGAAACAGTGCGAGAAAACTTGGCACAATTGCCATATCAAGCTGTGCACATTCAAAGTAAATGATTTAGTATTATTGTATGATAGCATGTTTCGAACAATTCCCTGGAAAACTCCGAATGCATTGGTTGGGACCATATGTGGTTAAAGAGGTCACAAAAGGAGGCGCAGTCCAGCTCAATAGGCTTAATGGGGAGCCCTTCCCAGGAAGAGTAAATGGCAGTCCCCTGAAGTCCTACATAAGTGGGCTGGCTATCTGACTAACCGACCAAAGCCCAGTCTCAGTGCTTCAAGCAGTTGAAAGAAGGTGCGGGACTATAAACGAACCTGTAGGAGAGCTGTACGGAAAGAGGGTTCCGCGTAAGGCGAGCCTATCACAGGGATCACGGGTGTGCATAAGGGGTTGTGCTACTGTGCGGACAGGATGGAAAGTGACCATTGAGGTAATTTTTCGTGACATGATGGTCAATTTAAGACAACAAAGAGCAGATGGCAGACAATTAAGCCATGGAGTCAAAACCGGATTTGAAATGATCTACAACCAGTCTCACATTAATGAGCCAGAAAAGGAGGGAACGGTTGAATTTGAATTTCAACAGGCCTATAACTCACCGATGTTCATCCACCGAACAAACCGTGCCATATTGAGAGTTAAATTATTACAGTATATCATAGGTATGAACCCGTCCAGCTTTGATGCTTTGAGAGTGAGCCCAGTGGTTGTGGCATTGTCAAAAGAGATGTAGGACCTGTAGGACAGCATAAGGTCGACAACCAAGATCGCAATGCCAAGCCCAACCCCAGCGGAGAGAGATGTATCAAAAATTCCTAGACATATAGCAGGACCGGTCCAGATGTCGCCGCAAAACCTATGGTCTGGTAAGCGATCTATGAATTATAAGGGCAAGATCATGAATCTTGGGATACAAGCTAGAATGTCGTTGAAAAGTGCGTCCTTGGGCCACATTCCCATGGTGAAACTTGAAGATTGGGACCTCACGGACAGCAACATCTCTCTTGCAAAAATGCAACACAAGCTTCAACAGACACTGAGTATATTAGACTAGAGATCGCAAGCTTGCTGCTCTTAAATAAAAAGTTCACACATTTGACCTCTCAACTAGAGCTAAAATCCTATGAGGGATCACTTTTTGTTAACTTGGTAGAGCAGAATGAGCATCATCAGCTAAGTGAATTAGTAGGGGCAATGGAGCAAGAGCTTGAAGAAGCGTTGCAGGAGGCAAGGATGGTGCAACAGATAGTAGTGCATCACTGACAGGGATGGTGGACCATGAAGCCTTGGTAGCGCACCTCGCCATACCAATGAGTGACTCAGGACGAGTCACAATGATTGTGTTGGGGCCTATTAGGCAGCGAATCCCCCACATAACGATTTTGGGGCTTAAAGCCCACAATTTTGGGTAATGATATTGTAAAGGCTCCATGAAGTGTGCAAAGCGAAGTGTAATGAGTCAAGTCAAAGGGTAGTCCACCCTAAAATATTGTAATTTAATCTAGAATATGTTGGCCTACCCATGGTCTGCAGACTATGGGGATGTATAAATAGAGCGAGGCTCTAAGTGTAGAAGGTAGCTTTTGCTGAGATCTTAAGTGTATGGGTTTCTGAAAGTAATATTCGATCTAAGTCTGTAAGTCTAAGTCGCGGGTCATAGTAGTAGAAAAGGCTCTGCAGCTGTGTGCAGAGAGGCCTAGTAGAGTCTGCAGCTATGTGCACGAACCCCTGCAACTGTGTGCGTAAGGTAGGAATTGGATTGTAACTAGAAAAAGCATTAATAAAGATAAGTTGGTTTTGGAATATTGCATATCTGTTGCTCTGTTATTGTTAATGCATCTGTTTATAGTTTATGATTGCGCGCATGTCTATTTATGTTGAATGGTAAAGGAAAGCATTAGGGCCATTTGAGTTAATTCAAGATCTATAATACCAATAAGACATACTAAGGGTAAGGGATCTAGATATCTTTGCCTCGCACTTGGTACTAGGGCTATGCGAAGCTGCGCGAAACTATACAAGTGTGAAATAACGGTTTGCGAACTCTCTAGACCTCATCAATACATTCCTATGGTGCGGAAACCTAGTTCCAACACCCTCCCATACTGCCTCGGGTGAGACCTCAGTCCGTGCTCCATGGACTGTTTCTGAATGGGCCGGTAGTTTCAGGATTTATTTGGCTAAAACACTTCTAAACGTGGGTCAGGCCCCATCAAGCCAACAGATGGGACAGAGAGCCCAGGTTTGATGGTATGGTATTTCACGTTTAGGTCTGGGAGGTGAGGAATTACCAACTTTAGAATTTTGGGCAAGGGAGAGGGAGTGAATGTTATTGCCTTGACCTAAAAATGGATGAGTGGGGTTGGTAGGACAATCAACCATAAACTACTGGTGACCCTCCTTCTAGCGCCAAAAATGTTGACAATGTTGGACCCACCAACATTCAAGGGATACCCCGGATGTGAAATCCCAATTAGACCTCACACCATTTGGTGTAGGAGTCCCATTCGATATGATGGCCCGATTTCCATATACTTAGAGATTTTCCTTGGATCTAGCTTTCAACACATGAGATTGTTGCAATGGTACTCTGAAAACCAAGGTGAGTGTGCCTAGTAAGTGTGAAACGTAATTGTGTCTAGGTTCTCTTACTGCAAAAGGGGGAGAAAATTGAGCCTCTAATTGAGAGGTAATAGTACCACCCAGGAAGAGACACATGTGAACTAGGAAGGTATGTCCAACATCGAGCGGAATAGTCCAAAAAGTATGTGACGGTCTTTGTAACCGATGAGCAGGGAAAGGTATGTCTAGTATCCTCCGAAGTATTCCACAAGGATGAGACAACATTGACAAGCATAACAACACATTCCTAACAAGGTAAGCACTAAAACTAACAAAATAATTCAACTATGTTAGTACATATGAAATATAAATGCTCATAGAATATTATTAAAAACATCCATAAGTCATGCATGTAAATGTGTTGGCATGAGAAGGCTTCTATATTAAGAAAAAGTTCCAAGACACATATTCACATAATACATCACTAGCCCCACTAGTGGGACATTGGAGCCATTCCTTACTCCTCAAGAACTCACTGAAACTCTTTATTCTTTGTAGGAGGAGCCAAGGTGAAAAGTCCTATGCTCATACAATGAGGGGGTATATATAACCAAGGGGTGATGTTGGACCATTGTGACTCTTTGACTACCCTCATGATTATTCAACTTCCTATGACTTTTCAACTGACATGACTCTTCATATTCATGTGTGTCCATTATACTTCCACTTTACAATACATTTGATTTACAATATACATGGCTCATAATAGTGATGTGGCCCTTGAAAACTCATGACACAACTTGACATGGACTAGCCTGCTGAGGTGGAAATGTCAAGATGTTGTTGCTACTGAGTGATAGATGTGTTCTTGGATTTTATTTCTCTTCTCCTCTGAATAGCTTAATGATGCAAGGTGTTCAATGATATTCATTCTTGAGAGGTGGTTGCATGCATGTGTTCCCTTCAGTTTTTCTTAATAAGTTTCTTTGTCCGTCTAGTTGTAAGTGAGACTTCAAGCATGTTTTCTCCTTCTTCTCCTTCTTCATTGTCTTGCCATCATCCAACAATGTACATGTTCCTGCAATTAACTCATGACGGGATGACATCAAATCCAAAACCTCCTAGTCTAAATTATAACATTGTTATCCATGGACTGGGCCCAGGACAGGTGACAGGCTGGGAAAGAGGCCCAGTAACTGTGAATTTTGCACTTCCATGTGACAGGTTTGGAGGTTGGTCACTGAGACTGTTAAGAGCGCAGCTCAGGCTTGACTGAGGAACTCCTGAGCACAATCATTACTATTGGGAAACATTGTACAGTGGTCATTGGGAGGCAGGATGTGCAATTGAGACAACTAGTGACTGATGTAGGATGGGACCCTGGGAGGTACATATGTGCAGTTTTCGTAGGAAAGTCTAGACTTGGCAACAGAGCGGCCTTGGAGGGTAAGTCTTCACATTTCTTGAGATCAGTGAGTGTCATCTGAGGGAGGTCACTAGGGAGACACTTATGTGCAGTTATGGGAGGTGAGGTAGGCTTGGTATTCTACGCATTGTGGGGTTCCAACATGCAGGGAAGAATCTTGACAGTGATCTTGTGAAATGCATAGTTCATGTCAGGCTAGGAGAAGTTACTGCACAATTCTGGGGATGAAGGAAGGCTAATCATCTCTATAATTGCATAGTGAAACTACCCTGGGGACAGTGACTACGCACTACATAGTTCTAGGAAGCAAGGTTGCATCACTGAGGGTTGAGACTATGCAGTGCGCAACTCAATCAGGGTTTGGTGAAGGTGAGTTGCTTGATCAAAAGGATTTTCGGAGAAATGGCTAAGTGTGGTAGAGAGGTGAACCTGTGAGGAACTTTAAACTTGTGATCACACACTTATCATACTTTGATGACACGATAACATAGACTATCAAAACAACAAGACAAAACATTACCCTTTGTGAGACTATCCTAAGACAAAAGTGACAAATGCAACACTTAGAGTGGACTTAGGACAACCGTGATGACACTTGTGTGACAGTGCTTAAAACTTTGTGTATGAGTGTGATATATGTTTTCATAGCTAGGAAAACTCAAATACACAAATACCAACCTTTGAAATCACCAGAAAAGGACCGCAAGCAAGGTAAAACAATCAAACATGCCAAAACACTATAGTTGACCAAACAAGCAAAAGGGGTGAAAAGACTCTAAGAGAGCTCATGGAATGAGCTCAAGTGTTTGCAACCAGAAAGGGAAAGACCAAGGAAGGCTCCAAAATTTAAGTGCTAGCCAAAATTTTGGAGGGTGTTGTAGCTGGTACAACAATATTCTAGTTAAATTTTGTTTCTCATATATCCTTAATTTTAGAAGTTATTTGTATGGTGGACTTTAACAATAAATTGGTTTACTTTTATGTTATTGAAAATAGGATATTCAGACGCAAATTCTTATGAAATATTCATCTATGACTTGCCATGGTATATAACTCTAAATGTATTCACACCATACATATAGTCCTTGATGGATTTTAATAGATTAAATTGTATTCTATCATATTAATATTTACTGCTACATATGTCATAACCTATATTTGCATTTGATATAGCATGATGTGATCCTCTATTCATTCATGGATCAGATTTTAAGGTATCACATGTCCTCACATGGTTTGTCATGGAGAATGGTGTAAACCCTACAATCGACGATGGAAATGAAACTTGGGTGATCTAAAATTGTCTTTGTGAGGGTTTTCTTTTGAATTGTAATGACATTGTCTCCACCACATTCATGTTGCATTGTTTATACTAGGGTTTATAGACAAAGCTCTTCCTTGTTATGTAAACTCTCCTAAAATATTTCATTCTTTTCTATTCTGAGAAATTAAATTTTTCCCTTTCTTCAATTTGGTCTAATCAGATTTAGGTGGGAGATACATTGTGGTTCTAGTGGCAAATTATTCATATTGTAGGTATGGAGTGAATTTATAAAAATTTATAAGTTATTTATCTTGTATACTTACTAAATCTATGTTTATAATTTCTAATTACTTTCTACTTGTACATTTCAATTATTTACGATCTTATTTTGTCTCCTCATTCTACCTAGATTCATAATTTACACAACAAATTCTAGTAGCCATATTGGCATATCCAAGTACAATACCAATCTTTCACTTAGATTTACCCCTTCCCTTGTTTGCAAATTTATTACCATTAGTTTTCTAGTTTTAATAATTACTCGCCTTGTTATTGTAGGTTTAGAATGAGTATTTCTCTCAAGATTAAAAAACCCCTCTTTGATTTACAACGCTGAAAGGGATTATTTTCAAGTGGGTTTTTTTCCTATTCTAACCAAGAAAAAAGGGTAAATTACCTCATCCCTTCTTCAAGTAAACTCTGCATATGCAATAAAGTCTGTTTTCTTTGAATACGACATTTTTGATAGAAGGTTTTTCCCTAGGGTTTTGTGTTCTTCTATGTAATATACCACTATGAAGCGACATTGCAAATTTCCAACTATTCTTTCAAAAAAATTCATTCGTTGGTAGAGGTTTTCTCTAGGAATAATTTTTTTTGCTTTCTGTTAAATAAATTTTTATTTCCTTAGTAGACTTATAATGTTCAAAACTTATATTATCCTCTAGTCATTTTACAAATTTGGTTTTTTACTTCAAACATTATTTATACCTTTAAGTTCTTGTTTGAACTGGGTAATTCTTTTATCTATCTGTAATTATCCATGTTTATTTATGACATCCATAGTGTTATGCAACCAGATTAGGAAAAATAAGAAAATATAGATCAACGACTTGAAGATAAGCACCTTTGAGGGGGAAACCTTCTTTTACATCACATAAATGAACAATTCTTGGATGATTCAAATGACATGACCTCCTTGGTATATATAGGAGTCTAAAGGGTCAAAATATAATTTTGGCCTACATAACAATAATAATTTAAGGGCTCTACAATAATAATAGGGGTTTTTATGGGGCACAACAATAACAATATGGGGATTCTATGGTGCACAACAATAATAATATGGGGACTTTGCTAGTATTATAAGGACCTAACATGACCCTCTCCTTCAAAAAGGTGTTTTCCTCAATGTTTTAGTAGTTATGGATACTTTTTGTATGAAACACTCATCCTCCCATGAGGAATCTTTGGCAAGTAAGTTATTCCATTTAATAAGATACTTTGAAATTGATTGATTTTGTAGCTATCATATTCTTGTTTCTATGATTGCTTCAGGTTCCAATATGATCTTCCCTTCCTTGTCAAGTTCTAGAAACATAGTTTGAACTGGGAGCTTGTCACCTATAACCTTCTTTAAGCATGAAACATGGAACATTGGGTGTACTCTTGAAGATGCAGGCAACTCCCATTTGTATGCCATAGTACCAATCCTTTGCAATACCTTGTAAGGGCCATAGTACTTGGGTGATAATTTATTATCCTTCTTGGCTTGCTTGAGCGACATTTTTTTGTATGGTTGTAGTCGTAAAAATTCCTAATCACCCACATCAAAACATCTTTCGCTACCATGTTGAGCCTGATATGCCTATTGTTCCATTCAATTCTACACTAGACTTACATTATCTTTTAAGACTTGGAGAACTTGTTGTTGATGGTCGGTGTGATCTTCCACTTCTTGAACATTACAATTTTCCCTTAAAGACGATGTGATGGATGGTGTATGATATCCATAAAGTGCCATAAATGGGGTCATTTTTGTTGTGCAGAAGTGTTATACCACCATTTTTCCAGAGGTAACCACTTGACCCATTGTGTTTGTTTATTAGATACAAGGCAACAAGTATATCCTTCCAAACATTTGTTCATTATATTAGTTTTTCCATCAAATTGAGGATGATAAGTTAAGCTATGAGCTAATTGAGTACCAAGACAAGAAAATAATTATGTTTAAAAATTTCCAGTGAAAATTGGATCTCTGTCACTTACAATGATCTTTAGGTTTCCATGTAGCTTTTGAATTGTTTCCAAAAATGCAATAACGACTCTACCGGCTTTGAAAGAATGAGATAGTGCACAAAAGTGTGCACATTTGGTAAGTCTATCAACTACCACCATGATGACACTCTTTCCTTTGGACTTAGGTAAGCATGTGATAAAATCCATTGAGATTTCCTCCCAATGCTGACTTGGAATGGCTAATGGTTGTGAAAGACCTAGGGTCTTAATTTTCTCAACTTTATTTTTTTAGAAAAATAAACATTCTACCACAAATTTATGAATGTCAAATTTAAGGCCATCTCAAGAAAATTCCTTCTTAACCCTGTGGTAAGTTTTCAAAAATCGTGAGTTCCCTCTTATAGGAGAGATGTGCAATTCCAAAAGAACATAAATTTTTTAGTTGGGAGATCTTACATAGATATAAGCGATCTTTGTACCATAATGAATCATTTTTCCAGATAAATGTATCATATGCATTAAGATCTTGCTGCAACTTTCTAATGAGTGTTCAGACCTCTTCATCATTCTTCCATTCATCCCTTGCTTCATTTATCCAATCAAGTTGGATAATAGAAATGGTATAGGCCAATGCTTCCACATCCTCATCCCTTGTTGAGAGTGCATCTGCAATAAAATTTTACTTCCCTTTTTTGTAGATGATTTCAAAGTCATAACCCAACATCTTTGTGAACCATTTTTATTGCTCTTCTAAAGATAATCTTCATCCCATTAAGTATTTAAGACTATCATGATTTGTTTTTACCTTTAAGTGTCTTCCCATTAAGTAAGGACGTCATTTCTTTAGAGCATGTAGTATTGCTAAAATTTCCTTCACATAAATAGGTTTGTGTAAATACTTTCCCTTGATTGGACAACTTAGAAAAGTAATGGGTCCTCCTTCTTGCATTAAAATAACACCAATTCCATTTCTTGAGGCGTCGCATTCCATAATAAAGGTTTTTGTGAAGTAGCGTGTAGCTAAGACTGGTGCTCAGCATATTTCCTCTTTAAGATGTTCAAATGCATTAGTTTCTTTTGGAATCCAAAAAATGCATCTTTCTTCAGTAAGGTTGTTAGTGGTGCTGTTATTTTCCCATAATTTTTAACAAACTTGCGATAATACCTTGTCAACTTGAGAAATCTATGAAGATGCCTTAAGTTTGTGGGGATTTTCCATTCCTTTGTGGCTTTAATTTTGTTAGGGTATACCTTAACACTCATGAGATACAATATTACCCAAATATTCCACTTCCTATACCCCAAAGAAACATTTGAAGGTTTTTTCATACAATTGTTTCTCCTCCAATAGTTTGAGAACCTTGTCAATATTTTGAACATGATCTTTCCAATACTTGTTGGAGATCAGGTTATCATCAAAAAATATAACTAGCACATTTTTTCTAAGGAATAATTTGAAAATAAAGTTCATAAAACCTTGAAATGTGGGAGTTGCATTGGTAATACTAAAAGTAATAACCAAAAACTAATAATGATCTTCATGCATTCTTAATTTTGTTTCGGCAATGTATTTTTCTTCATTCTAATTTGATGATATCCAGAGTGAAGATCTAGCTTGGCGAAGTAAAATTCTCCATTTAGTTCATCCAACAATTCATCAATGACAGGATTGCGAAAATTATCTTTAATAGTGAGCTTATTGAGCTCTCTATGATCTAGACACATACGCCATGATCCATCCTTCTTGTGCATCAATAATACTGAAGAAGAGAAGCAACTTTTTCTAGGTTGAATTATATGTGCCTCTAGCATTTTTGCAACCATACGTTCATTTCACTCTTCTAGGCATATGGTATCTGCAACGTCTGATGTTTGGAGAAACACTTATAGGAATCAAGTGAATAGTATGTTAATTATTAATAATAGTTCAAAGACCTTTGGGAGTCTCAAATACCTTGGAATGATTGTAAAGGACTCTTTGAAGATCTGGAGAAATGGATGAATTAAATGTTTGAACATCTAGTGAGCACAATTGTGAAATTAACCCTCATTGTTTCTTCTTCAAAATATTTGTCATGCCATTAGAGCTAATTATCTTTCCAAGTTTCCCTGTGATACCGCTTAATTCAATTTCCTTTCCTTCCCAGGAAAATTTCAAGAAAAGTTCTTGAAAATTAAAACTTATCGTCCTTAAAGATTGTAATCATTGGACTCCTAATACAACATCAACACCATCCATTATAATTGTGTAACATCCCTCCCTTAATAATCAATAATAAATAATAAGAACTAATAAAAATAATACAAAAATAATAATTAATATAAAATTAAACAATAATGAATAAAATAAATAAAAATAAAAGTTTAAAGTAAACTAGAATTGATTAAAGGATACAAAAATCACAACTATAACTATTACATGAATGATTAAAATGTAAAAGTTAAGTAGGAATTAAAAGAAAAGGTTTCGTATAAAAAGCAATAGTATAAAGCAATAAAACTTTCCCATTCACCTGACCAGTAGAGTGGAAGAAAGCACAAAGATAGAAGACATGAATGAGAACCGAATCTCCTTTAGTACAACAGTGTGATATGGATCTGTTCTATAGGTTGTATGTCAAAGTCAAGATTTTATGGTATATATAGTATACTTTAAAATATATGATATTTCCATAAAGGATGATACTATTGTGTTGCTTTTTTTTTCATATAGAGGCATGTATAACAAAATAGTTTTTCAAAACATAGATTTTACAGCATTGTGAAATCTCTGAAATCTTTCGTCAAAGAATCTTTCCACGAGTAAACATAGAAACATCCGTTCAAATTTCAATTCAATGAATAAGCCTAGAAAGGGATATTGAAGCCATTTCAATACCCACACATGCTCATTTAGCAGAAGCACAATGAATCTGTGTGAAAATTTCAATGCAATACGTAAACACAAAAACATCAGTAAAAAATGTGCATGTGTTTCACTATCTAGGTTACTCTTTT
Source organism: Pinus taeda (assembly GCA_000404065.3). NCBI lineage: Eukaryota > Viridiplantae > Streptophyta > Pinopsida > Pinales > Pinaceae > Pinus > Pinus taeda. Next base: position 257,904 of record APFE031358156.1, read on the forward strand.
AAAACATTCAAACTTTTCATACAATACATGTACACGAAAAGCGATATTGAAATAGAAATCAATACTAAATATGTTTCAGTATTCATGGCAGAATGACTTAATACAAGGAAATATCTAGGTCTTCTTGAAAAATCAGTTCACTGCACCATTTTAGTAAGCTTTCATCATTATTTTTAAAATTAATACCATTCTTCTTCTTTTTTTTTGCTAACTTGGTTAAATGCAAGTTTGGGATGGAACCACTAATTAAGATGCTATCATCAGAATTATGCTAAACGCTAATTTAATTATCTAAAAATAAATTCCATGATTAATTACCTCAATAGGTTTAAACATAAAACCGTGTAGAAACTAAACAAGCTTATTTACACCTCAAGGCTAATAAGCATATTCTTTACTGAACAAAAATAGTCTCTTCACACTCAATTTTAATTTTTAAATAATAAAACTATTGCCATGCATAGTGGATTTGTATACTAAAAATTTGTATTGCCATGGTACTACATTATGATAAGACAAGAATGAAGTCGGGTTGTTTCTTGTCAACTATCTAATCTGTTGCAACAAAACCTTAGATTCTTATCACTAAACGAGGAAAATAAAACACGCACAATAGTATCCCATCGATACTCTGTAACGGAAAACTATTGGAATCAATTTTTTGCACAGCGATATAGACGAATCATTGACTGATACCATTGGTCAATTTACAAGCTTTACCAACATAAGAGCCAGAAAAATCATGATCATCTCATTTCCAAGATCAAAAACGTTCATGGTCCTTGTAGATGGAGACAGATATATGTTGCAGAACAACAAACAATTTTCTACATATTCTACACCACTGAATGCTAATTGAAGTTTTAATGGAAGGAGATAGCATACTAGTAAAATAGGGAAGAGCCCTCAAAGATCTAATGTTGAATTAATGATATAAAAAAAACTTTTTTTTTGTGCCTGTGATGACTGGACTGCAAATTAGCTTAACAGCATAGGTAAAAAAATAACAAGTTAATGCCACTTTTGCCAATTCATATATACTAAATGATAAATCACTTCTGCTGCTTCAAGGATTAACAAAAAGTTCCTCTTAAACATGTATATTGAAAAATCACCCTATGTTTGTATGTGACCAAAAATTATCTGAAATGTGAGAACATTTCGAAAACAGGACAGTTAATATTTCAGTTATCGTGAAAGATTGTTATATAATATTAAACTGTAATCATTTCAAAATATGAACAATTTAGGAGACTCTTTTCATAGGGTCCGCATTAATTTTCCTTGGAAGCAACTCAGGAGGTAGAAGAGTGGGTATATAGCAAGAAATTATGATAACAAAGAGCACAAGAAACCCTATCCACCAGGCATGAATCGGTATTCCATATATTAGTTCATCACAAACTGCATCCAATATTGAAAAAATATTCAAATTAATTCCCCAAAACAACAATAAAGCGAATGAACTTGAAAACCAAAGGAATAGGCAGTCTTGAAAGAATTTTTTATCTTTATAAATGCAACTAACACACGAGACTTATCTATGATATAATGCGAGCAAGAATTTACTAAATTTTCTTTGATATTGGAGATTAGAAAGTAAACTTTTCTGGAAAACACTAGCAACAAAACCAGTTTCACCTACCTATGTTAAATATAACAAATTCTTGCTCCTTCAGATGGGATTTGGCAACAACACCGGCAGGTTGTACTGAGACAAAAGCACAAATCCTACTATGTCCCGAAATTTCCTGCAAAGAAACAAAACAAGAAAACATTCAGCGTCTAAGGAAACCCCAAATATAAACCGTTTCCTATAAAAATATGTCTGAGCGTCTGTATTTACCGTGAAGATATTTTCTGCCTTGAATATGAGCTTCTCTGTGTTCAACAATCTTCTTCCCAAGTTGGACACTTTTGTAGAATTATCCTTTACAATTGCAATAGAAAAGCTAGCCGGTATCTGTCTTTGCCAAATCCAATAGAAAGACTAAGTGACCATGTTGGAACTTGAAAGAAAATTGCTACAGTCAAAACCAATGTAAATTTCTATTTATCCTCATCCCTCTTCAAAAATAAATATTGACTTTTGTTAAATTCCCAGGGAGAAGGAAGCCCACTAAACATACGCTGGCTGGATAAGAAATCTTCACTTCGTACCACCTCAATGCTTTTAGCCCATGTAGTTCATATATGCTCTGGCCCATGTTTAATGGGAGAACTTCCTGTGTCAGCTCTTCCCCAACATTTAATATCCGTGTTCTTGATCTGCAAGGCCCCAAAAGGGAACCAGTGGACTTAAAGTGATTATCTAACAAAACTGGATTTGGTAATACCAAATCAGTGCATACCTAATAATGAAAGGGTGCATGAGGAAAGACAATATCAGATGAGGAGGAATAATTTTTTGTCAATCTTTATTGGAAGGTTTAGAAATGAGAACTACTAAAGATTTGAATGTACTGTGCCAAAGAAGAAGGATCATATGCACATGCACACAAACACCCCACACACCCAGATAAGTATATAGCATCAGACAACTAAAGGTTTGCAGTATATACTATGCTTCCTCCTTTTATTAACTTACCCAAGGATTGATGGACGTAGCATCAAAAAATATGTACAACCAGTAAGTATCAGTTTCCCATCAGATAAGAAGGCATAACCCTTTGTCAATCTTCACTGGATGCTGTAGAATTGAAAACTAATAAAGATTCATCTCCTATGCCAAAGAAAAAGGATCATATGGACATGCACACAGAAACCTTACACGCCAAAGAAGTCTATGGCATCAGACAACTAAAGATTTATACTGTAGTCCTACTTTTCACTCTCCCAAGGAATGATTGATGCAGCAATAAAAAACTATTTAATACCAAAAAATATCAATTTCTCATGTACCAGCCGCAGAGCCGAGAAAAGTCAAGATTACTTGTGACAGTACCATAGAAAGTATCACCTTATATTCAAAAATTAACAATGGTTCACAGTATCACAGTAAATTTCTGAATCAGGCAAATTTAAAATTGTACAACTGGAAAGCTCATTTTAAGCTTTAGCTTACAACTCTTCATTGAAGATGCCTAGAAGTTAGAACTTCAAAGCATTTTACCAAAAATTACTCTAATGGTAGAGAAGATTGCCTGGACAAAAGATATAATTGTGTCTGACAAAAGCTGGTATTCTGTAAGGAAAGGAACATTCATGGCACAGAGAACTTCGATTCATGAAAACACTGACTATTTGTGTACAACAGGTTGGTAGTGACCACATGTCCAAAGCTGAGCAGAATCACATATTATTCCTCAGCTGAAAATTCTGCTCTCAAGTATACAATAGGCAAGCCTGCAAATATAACTTAATGAAAACCCAGATGCCTGGCCAAAATGTCCACTTGAGCCTATCATTCACCTTAAATTGAATTCCATCACCACCACTTTTCCCTTGTTTATAAGATAGAATGAAGGGCTTCGTTAGCAAATTTAGTCATTTATTAGTGCATGCCCTTTGTCCACGAAGGATGAATTGGAGGGAGAATCTATATCTTTGATTCGGGATTCTAAATATAATCTCTATTTAGTAAATGCATGCTAACAAAGAGTTCTCTCAATATTGAAATAAAGAAACTTTATTTAACATCACAAATTTTCAGCCCTGTAGTAATCAAAATGAGTGCAAAAAACCAAGTGGCTAGTAGATAGACTGGTATCGTTATTAACAGAATGAAAACTTTAAACTGAAACATTTGAAGTACAACAAAAAATTTCAGGACACTGCTTTTGTTGTTATTTTGAAAAATGTGCCTTATATTTACAGAAAAATATTTACAAACAGCAGAGCAATAAGTGGGAAGGGTAAATACAATGGGCATCATAACCTCTTCCATAATGCTACTAATACTAAGAAGACATCAAAATAAGTTATGGGATCTAAAGGCTGGGCATCTTTGATCAACAGAGCACCCTTAACTAGGAGCTGATGGTGTACCTCATCCTGCCATATAGAACAAAAAGCAGACAAAGAGCTAACCTCCTGTTCAAAAACAGACTTACACCTACTCTTCAAGGCAGTACAAATTAGAGAACAGCAATCAACAAATAATGCAGAATGCCAATGAACCATACCTTGAAGCAAAACTGAGTACTGATCCTTGACATATCTCTGGTAGTGTTTGGCAAACTGACACCCAAAATATGTGCTTCACAGTCTGCAAGCGAGAACAAATAGGACAGAGGCTATCAGAAAGCCCACTCTTGGCCAACAAAGCCTGGGATGGAATCCCTTGATAGATCACTACCAAGCAGAACTCTTAGCTTATAAGAAAGTCAAACCCACCAAACAATGTGAAGCTTGTGTACCAATCTATCCTCCTAATCAAAGGAGACCCACCTTGCATTGAGGGTCAAGGATCAAGGATAACAGATGTCTCTAGTGAAACACTGAATACATATGATGAGAATCATACCTATGCAGCACTCTGCCAAAGCTCCACTCCCAATCTCTCCAAAATAGCTTAAGCATCCAAATATTCATTTGAAGGGACCCTTCCATGCTTGGATGCATTTTCCTATAATTTAGGTGCTTTGGTCACTGACCACAAGACAGATTTCTGGTTGGTTGGGATGGATTCACCACTGGATTGGATTCTAGCAGCCCAGACATATCTTCGATCCAGTGTCACTGTGAGGTATCTGGGTATCCCCTTTGCAGTGGGGTCACTAGTATCTATGTGGGATTGATGTCTTCTTCAGGCTTCTCATGTCTATTATAGTATTATGTCTCATGCAGGTTCCCTAGCAGGGATTAGTTTCATCGGCTTGGGCAGATTCTGCAGTCATACTTGTGGTCAAGTATGGTGGAGAGAGGGGCCTTCCTTTGGTTCCATGGGAATTTTGTACCATGCCCAAGGATGAAGACGACCTTGGTTTAACTGAAGTTGCCACTTAGGGCAGTATTCTTTCCCTAGTGTGTGATGAGGTGTCTCAAGGGTTCAGCCCCTTGTCAGGTCTTGTTACTGCCTTGGGTGATGTCTTCTTAACATACAGGTAGAATCCAAGAGGCCTTCAGTTTACTATCTCCTCACCTCATTTATTTCAGGTTCCAGGCTCACTCACTCATCTAGCTTGTTATCTGGAGCTGGAGGATTCATGGTTATTGTGTTGCAAAGATGCCTCATTATCAGTCCTACAGTTTGAGCTTGAGAGGTATCTTCTCCAGGGTAGAGGTGTTGGATTCAGACACTTGTTCCTGGAAAGATTGGTTTGATTGCCCTGACCATCCCTCAATTATAGAGTTGAAAGTACTTATCCCAGATTCAGAGAACACCGATGTTTCAAAAACCAAAAGATATGTTTAGCAGGCTAGTGCTTTGAAATATAAATCCTGTCATTGGAAAAACTAATTCAGTGATAAAATGTGGCAAATGAACTGTAACCCTCAGACGAACAGAAGTATGCAATTTTTAGCAGCCAAATATATAGAAGTGAAGCTCAGTTTATGCTTTATCAGTCAGTATATTAAATTTTGACGAACTTATCCCAAATATACTAGGTGAGGTATCTGATCTCTGAAGTTAATTTCAGTGAGAAATAATGAATACAATATTTCAACAGTCAACTGAAAACTTTGGAGTCGATAGAGATATTCTGCTTTAACGTCTCAAGTTTCAACTATCCAGGCCGTTTACAATATGGTCTACAAGAATAGTTGATTAAGGGAGATTTGTCCTACAATTATTCATGACCTTTACAGTTGTCCTGTACTAGTTGCCATGTACTCCTTATAATATCAAATTTCCTCTCCTAGCTGAAATTACTTACCACATATGATTGAAAATCCACTCTGGTTTTTTGCACTGACAGTGATCACGTGAATTTGTTTACTCTGAAATTACCTAGGATAAACTGGTAATAAGTCCTGCTGGCTGTAATCTTTAAATCAATAATTTTTATAGCATTTTCTGAGGAATTTTACTCTAGTATTTGATAAAAGCGTAGGTAGAACCAGAGAGAGGAGACATTGTTAGAAGGATGCTTCCATTTATTATACTCTTATTCTTAAAAGGGATCGTAAAACACAAAGTTGAAGGCATGCATTTTTATCATTTACTAATGCTATATTTTAAACTTTATATTGAATCAAATGAGTCCTTGTGTTTTCTTTCGCAATAGATTATTTTCAGATAAGATTTTTTCACATCACATTAATTGTCTGGAAGCCTATACCAAGAGAAGTAGAACTCAGTGGTTGCTTTACAATGCACATGGCAGGAGATGAAGAAAAGAATAGGACGAAGGACAGAGAGAGCAATGAAAAGGTAAACACTGCATAGCATGCCTGATTATAATTGTTATTGGTTTAGGACGAGAATTTGCGCAGTAGTTATCTGAAGAGGGATTCTATACCAGATACATGAATGATGTCAAAGAAAAGAAAAGGATCATACAAAGGAATCCACTGAATTATGAAAATGCATTGAGCAACGACAAGGTAAACACAACATAGCATGCCTGATTATAATTGTATCAGTTCAGGACGAGAGTTTATGCAGCATTATCTGAAGAGGCATTCTATACCAGCTACATGAATGATGTCAAAAAAAAGAAAAGGATCACACAAAGGAATTCACTGAATTATAGAAATACATCTTGTAAAAATTTACATTTTAAAATATATGTTTTGAAATGCTCCCCAGCAAGCCAACTGGACCAGGGACTTCTATTTGCAGAGTAGATGGAATGGATGGCTTAATTAGGCCCTACATACTTCTATCCATTTTCCTGTACTGATGACCTTTGCATGATTGCTAGTTGTATAGATATATGTTGTGCTGCCACACAAGAATCATCCTGCTAAAGTCATGGTCAGTAGTAGGTAACCCAACAAATTCCTATGCAGTTAATGGGGGTGTTACAATTTCTATTGGACAAACTTTATTGCACCCTGGATCATGATAGAGACCTCTCGGATGACCCAGAATAAAAGGTTAAATCTTGCAGTAATGATCAATATCAGTAATCAGTTCACATTGACCAGAGATTTTCCTCTAGGCAATGCCTTTTTCTTTAGCAAGAAAGAGGAGGCAGTGTGTAAAAGTCTAAATATAATATCAATAGACATACTGTAGTAATAAATTCATGAATCTTAAGCCCAAATGATAGTTGGTAATTTAATATTTGATAGATATGGAAAAAACTAACAATGCACTATTGTGGAGGAAAATAATATAGGTCCCAATAATGAAGCTTTATGGCTTTTGTTGTTCTATGTACCCACATTGTTTTAGTCTCCATCAGATCTTCACAAGTCCTTGTCACACTTGAGCATTGTCATGCCTAGCTTTTAGGAGTACTTAACACACTAAACTTTTCTTGTGCAACCAATACTGGATGTTCCTCATGTGAGACCCCTTTCATGAAATTGGAACTAAACTATTGCTATAACAAACATCTAGTGACTGTGCCAGAGTAAAAAGGTACCAATGCATTGTTGGAATATTCAGCAATACTGTTATGAATATAATTCATATAAAAATAATAAATTAATGTAAACAATAATAGTCATAATAAGGTTAACTAAATAGTCATTAGTAATGAAAAGGCATGTCTTAAAGACATGACCATTCATTGAAGAGGCATTTGCCTAGGTATATAAGCAGGCCTCACTTGTAAGATTCACATTATCTCGTCAATTATTTTTATATAATATTTAGTATACAATTACTTGCCCTACAATGGATGTTCTTGCCTTTGAAGTATTCTGAAGATTATTGCTGCATATACGAACTTTGTTCGTGACATTGGTATCGGAGTTGTTCGATTCTCTGGCTGTTTAACTGCTTCAGAGAACTAGTCTGATCTGGCCTTTGACCATCAATCCTTCGTCAACCTTATTGTCATTGCAACTAAAGCGTTTCACTACACAAGTTTGAGTTTTTCCATTTTCGCCAATTGGCCCTTGGCCAAATCTATATTAATTATATATACTGAAAAAGGAAAAAAAAAAAAAAAAATTAATTTAGAAAAAGGATATTAAAAAATATATATAAGATAAAATTATATATATTAGAAAAAAAATCTCACTTCCCCGCCTCCTTCACATATTTGGGAGAAGATCTGGAACAGGGATGCGCTTCCAAAGGTCAATACATTATGTTGGGAAATGGTGCATGGGAAAATTCTAACAACGTAAAACCTTAGAAAGAGGAACATCCATGGTCCTTCTCATTGTGTCCTCTTTGGCAAGGTGGAGGAAAATATCAAGCATCTCTTCTGCCAGTGCCCCTTCACGTTGGAAACCTAGAAAATCGCCCTGCAACCACTAGCTCAAATTCACAACATACCAATGGCAATCCTAGTATCCCTTCAATAGAAGCAAAGATTCTTTAATTATGAGATGTTGGATGGCAGTCCCCAAATACTTATGTTGGTCGATATGGCAATGTCGAAACCAAGAAATATTCAAAGATAGTAAAATCTCCCCAGAATCAACAGTTATAAAAGGATGCAACTCCTTTTCGAGGTGATCCCTGCTAAGGGATTTGAAGAATCTGAATTGGTCAATCTCAAGGCAGTTGAAAAAGAGTGGCTCAAGATAAACAAACTGCCAAATCATGCTGTTAGCTTCATGTCCTATAAAATTCCTTCCTTTTGTATTAGGTTCTCTAGGGAAAGATTTAATGAATGGCAACGAAACCTAGGCAAATCGCAACTCTTTTTCGATGGTGCATCAAAAGGCAATCTAGGGGAGGTAGGAGCAAGAGGGCTACTTTTCAACCCCGACGGAAAAATAGAAACAAGGTATGCATGGGGATTAGGGAATGCTACAAATAATCAAGCTGATGCCTTATCTCTCTAGCAAGGATTAAAGATTGTTATATCCAAAGGTCTGTGACAAATAAGTTTAGTTGGAGATTCAATGACCGTTATTCAAAGGTGTGCCAAGATTAGGCATCAAAAAGACTCCAAACTTTCTCATACTCTCCTGAGGATAGAGACTCTTCTAAATAAATTAGAAGATTATTTAATATCCCTTTCAGAAATTTTGCAGTATTTTTCTAAGAATTTTCTTTATTAAATTTTATGCTGACATTTTCGCCAAAAACCCACGAAATTACACCAAAATACACTAGTAAATAAGAACCCAGAAATTATACAAGCACGACAAATACATTGACAATTTGCAAAATTAAACCCAGAAACTCAAATAACATCACAAAATGCAACACAAGGAATGACTCAGCTTTATTTATTATAATATAGCATGTAGAGTACAACTGGAAATATTTGAGATAAAATAGGAAAGATGATAGTTGAGTGGACCTCCAAATATTTTGTTGCTATGTTGATCATGATCTCTCAAAACTCCACAACGATTGCACTCTCCCTCCAACAACAGCTACCACTAAATCAATTGAAAGACGATGAAGCACCAATTGAGGACCTGAATGACCCTCACTCCATTATCCCTCAAGCTCTATGAAACTCCTGGATGAAGTCTCCTCAAGGAGAGTTGGGTTTTAGTCCAACACTCAACAACATACCCAAGGGTTTCCGTCTTAGGCAGGGTTGCGGGGGAGTGCCCCCCCCCCCTCTCTCGCTCCCGCTCCCAATTCGCGCTCCCTGTGAGAGTGGCTCTGGAGAGCCTCGGGAGTACGCTCCCGAGGAGGGAGCATTTTCAAGAGCGCACTCCCTAAAAAAAACGCTCCTTGCCTTTTCGGGAGCGTTTAGCCTTTTTTGCAAAAAAAAACATTGCATAGTATTGATATGCGATTCATGGTAATGTTAGTATTGATATGTGATTCATCCTTTTACTTAAATTTTTAATATTACCATGAAATGACTCAAGATGTTTGAGAGTGGTTCCGACCTCATTGGATTTCATATGGAGAAAGTAGAATTTTAGATTTCAATCAAAATCCAACAGACTTACCAGTTTTTCAGGATTTCAGGATTGGGGGATTGCAATGTTTCCATTGAATTTTTTCATGTATTCGAGTATGGAACTCGTATTTAATCAAGAGCACCAATCCCTCTATGTACCTTGATGTCAGTGACATTGGTTGTCGAACTCCTCTATCATGACCCTCCTAAAAATGTACGCATCACTCAAACAAAATCTTGACTTGACATGCTATGCTTTTTCTATCTTATGTTAATTCTTAGAGGGTGATATTAATGACAAAGATCCCTATACAGATACAGAGGTAATGACAAAGATACCTCTGGTTATTAATGCTTAGAGGCTGATATTAATGACAAAGACCCTGATTTTCCAACAAGACTAAAAGATTAGACATTTCTCATGGTGGCAAGAGGCCCAAGCATAAGCAATAGATAATAGATTTACTTGTCTTTTCTAGTTTCTAGTAGTTTTTATA